>WBMW01001876.1:0-26184 GCA_013396635.1 Penelope pileata | reverse complement strand
AAAAAAAAAAAAAGAAAAAAAAAGCTGAATATGTCCTTTCCTCACTTGAAACCTATTTTGAATTCGGGCCAATGTCAGTGGGGAATTTGGGTGCCAGCTCAAGGTTTTATTAGCCGTAGGCCCCATTACTTACTAATCAGCCATGTGTAATTTGGCACAAGCCTGAGCTAGGTCTGTTTGTAGATCAGAAAAGTGAAGCTGAGAGAAATATAGGTCGAGAGATGGCAAAAAGAATGTGTAATTGTCTCCAGTGCTCATAATTAATTTTCAGAATGATACTGAGGAGAAAGCTGCAATGACAAGGCGAGGCAGGCCCTCACGGTGTGAACAAAGTCTCAAAGTGCCTGTAAGTTTTGGGAGGTTAAGGTCGTAGGAGCAATATCGGGCCACTTCAAGTCTATGTCATAAACTGTCAATAAAGAGCTCTTGTGCGAAGCAGACCTTATGTTTTCTATGCCTATGTTTGTTTTTCACCAGCACCCCATCAATTCACAGTGCAGGGTTAATAAAAATCCACACAAGTCTCAAGGTGTTTCCTTTAAACTTCTTTGGAGGTTGGGTAGACGGACAATAATGCACAGCTGACTGAACACTCAGACCCCTAGTGGTCTGCGTTTTATATTGAGGTGCATTTTAAGCTAAATTGCATATATCTGGCATGATTAAACTGTAGGGCTGTATTTTTAAACCAAGTTTATCTGAACAAAAATTTTGCATGTAACATAAATCCAAGGAATCTGTCACAAGAAAAAGACCTGAATCATCATGGCCACACTGCAAGCATATCTAATCCATTTTATCACTGCTTGACAAAGAGTAACCCTCAAGTCTGGTTAAAGAGAAGATGAAGCTCTTCTGTCTGATCTTCTTGGCCCTTGATTCATTTTTATTCAACTTTTTAAAAGGATATCTATGACCTTTACTCTCATTTTGTCTTCTTGAATATCTTCTGGCTGTCTTCAGATTCCATGATGTTTTACAACATTGTGTTTGGGCTGAAAATTCATATTAATAGCAAGATTGAAAGAAGCAAAGACTAATACCTTGGAATTGCAGCAGCTATTCATCAAGTTTAATTGCCATCAGGTCTACTTAAGATAGCTGATTTACCTACACTGATTTAGACAGTAAAGGAGTATTTTATGGAAAATACCAGAAGGAGACAATTATTTTAGCAGGTGCACAGATATTTATGGTTGAACCAATTTCTAAGCTAATGAGCTATGTTCCTGTGTTTTGTTTTGTTTTTCTTTTTATAACATTCAGAAAAAAAGGTCACTGTTTTCCATAACTTTTGTGACATTATTAAGGTGAAAATCCCAAGGGAGAGAACAATTTCATGTCAGTTAATTTTATCAAGGATTTCTGCAATGATCAGAATATTTTGTACATAAATGACAGAAAGACAGATTGATGCTGCTTTCTTTCTTTCTTTCTATTTTTTTTCCTCTCACTGTGTCAAAATACAGATAGAAAAACTGAACGTTATTTGATCATCTGTCTATCAGTGCCATGGGGTTTTATGATGTTTTATCTTTAATTCTCGTTACTTAAAAGGTCAAATGATTTTTTTTTTTTTTAAAAAAAAAGACAGCTAAAGCAGAGTGTCAGGAAATGAGATAAGGAAAGCCCTTTTATGTCTGAAAATATAGTCTTATCTTAAAGTTCAGTATTCATTTAAAAAAAAAAGGCCAGCTCTGAAAAGGACAGCAAATATTTTATTATGTAAAGGAAGAAAATATGATTGGTGCATTTTTTTCAGTATAGGAACACAGCATGTTGTTTTCTACAGCTGTCAGTCCATTGCCTTTCATGAGAACTGTTTATATATATATATATTATTTTTAATGAATTGCCTTACCTGTCAAAGCGTAGTTAATGAAAGAGAACTGGTCATGAAGTTCCTGAAGAGACTTTGCTGTGAACAATCCATTTTATCATTGGATTCACAATAGAAGAAGAAACTTTAATAAATCAGAACTAACAAGATCATGACTGAGAAAATTATCTAGACCTCTTTATCCATTTCTCACAAATCACTGTAATACATTCTAGAGGAAAGTATAACCCTTTCTGAGTCTTCTAAACAACACTGTTAGACTCTGACCTTAAAAAACTGAATGTGTGTCATCAACCCAAGCATTATAATTCAGTGCTCATGCTTCTGGATGGGACCCTGGGCAGCCTGATCCAGTGGGCAGCAGCCGGGCCCATGGCAGGGGGGTTGGAACTGGATGGTCTTTAAGGTTCCTTCCAACCCAAGCCATTCTAAGATTCTATGATTCTGGGAATTATACGTATAAAAACAAAGAGTGAGATAATAACAGTATGGCTAGTGAAATATCTGAATCATATGTGAATTATTGAATGTGCTCCCAAGCCTCTCATCGTGATTAATAAAGAATTACCACGGATGCATACAGAGTTGTCAACAAAACCTAAAGCCGTTTGAAGCTCACATAGTTTGGAATTTATTATAAATTGGAACGCATGCCTAGCCAACTGAAGAGTTCTACATTTTTTACAAACTGTCATACATGGGTTTACTTTAACTGAATTTTGGCAAACTTAATGCTATGAAATAAAATCAGCCAAAATTGTCTAGCAAAACTATACTCAGAATAATGGAATAGAATTCAACAGTTGTAAATTGCTTTCCTTGAAAGCCTAGGGTTCATTTTGGACTTCAAATTTAGCATAAGGGTTATTGATAGAGTTCCGTATCCGTCCATGCTAAAGTGCATAAGTACAATCCAGTTCTGAAGAACTCTACATTTTCACAGTAATCATCCTTTCAACTTTAATTTAATCCAGACACCTGAGTTGAAGACACAAAGGTTCTGTAGGTTGTACAGACTGTGAGAAAATATCACTAATATCCGTGAAAATATTTTTTATACTAAAAGCGTACTTTTTTTTTCCCCCATTCCTTTATATCCTGAGATTCTCACTGAGGTGTTTGTTGTCACTTAGAAAGCTATTTTAGAGCAATTTAGTTAATTTGATACCAAATTTTATCAAATAATTTTCTGAACAACAGTGATTTCTTCAGATTGTTACCTGACTGCAGAGCTCTTTTGAGATGTTTCTGTGTATTAGTTGCTGAAACAGCTTTTTCACTTCCTTACACTTTTTCTTGCACCAAGCTTTTGCAGGAAAGGAAGTAAAGAATCCTTGCAAACTAGTCAGATGTGTGATATTCAGGAGAGGGAAAGATATTTCTGTCAGCCTCTTGCATGAGATATTAATTTTAACCTCCTTTGACATTTCTGTAGAGATCTATTTAGGCTGGCTAGAAAGAGTCTAGCGTTAGGTTAAACAATACATGGATTAATGTAAACCAACTGATACACAAACAGAACCTATAAAAATGTTTTCTAGCTCAATACTGACCAATGTGACTGTGTCTCTTTGAGGTCTTAGTGTCAGTGATAAGTTCATCATGACTTAAGGAGCTACTTTTGGATGTATGTTCTCATCTGAAAGTAAAGCAGTTCTTGGGATATGTAGGGAAAATGTTAGGTCAGGGCTTGAACTGGTGATTGAGCACCTGGTGAAGGGGTGTGTCTGGCCCAGGGAGCACAGATAAATTGTTTGCACCTGTGTTCCCTACATGACCAGAGGGGAGCCACCCTGACCACATATAAGAGCCAGTCACTGAAGGGAGAACATCTCTTGGACCTACCTTGTTTCTGGAGTGGGAGTGTTGCATAGCAGGAAATCTCCTCACCGACTGGGTGAGTCAAAACTTGTGTGGAACCTTTGTTTATGTCTATTGTTAAGTCCTCTAATACTTTGCCTGGAATTGCAAAGAACCTGTCTGAAGCAATTTTGACTTTTCATTTGCAAAACAGGGTATAACCCTCTTTTTCACAGCCCTTCAGTCTTTTTTTATTTATCTTTATTCAGATTTCTTATTTATTTTCGCATTGATTAACTGAATGCTAGAATACCCAATGCAGTGTACCAGTCTGTGAGAACTGATTACAGAGTTCTTGGGATTACAGAGTTCTTGGTCATCAATATACAGCTGATGTGGTAAGTGGGTTAATAAATGGTAGCAGTATTGGGGAATCTGAGAAATAATCTATAAAAATAGAAGGCGTCTTGTGATGTCTGTATATGACATACACATAGCTAAAAGTACATTGAATTTTGTAATTTCTTTTTGCACATTTATATTGTTTCCAGATTGTTTTCTTCTAGCGACTTTTCGTGTCCTGTAGAAATCACTGCATTTTTACTTATTCTGATAAAGTTAATGCACTCCATTATGGTTCTAGGTGAATTGCTTCCATTCCACAAAAACATTCTGAAAATGTTTGCTAGCATTTCACAGTAAATAATTCTTGAAATCTGAGTCTTTTTCTGTGAACTTTCCATGTGCTTTCAAGAAGTATCTCTTCTTCTAAACCAGGGATTAGGAAAATGGTTTGGCAAAAATAAAACTGATCTAAAGCTTGATGCAAAATGGAAATCAACAGTTGTAACTTGCTAAAATCTGATTTTAAATAATCTGTAAGTTGAATATGTTAATCTTGGGAGGAAAAAATACTATCTTTGTGGTACCTTAAAAAAAAAAAAAAAAGCTTGCAAGAGAAACTATTCTATATGGCCTACAGCCTAAAACATTGTGTAGTTGAAGTCAGTATTCTCTGTAGGTCCCTTCCAACTGAACTGCTCTATTTTGTTCTACAGCCTTATTTTGGGGGCCTGGATTTGGTTCAGATAAGCATCCAGACTTCTAGATGCTTATTTAATTGAACCTCTAGACCCTTTGAGGCTTGCCCATCTCCAATTTAAATATCCCCTCTGGAGGGAAGTTATCCAGCTGTAAGCTTTACAAAAGCACACCTGGCAAAACAACATCTGCCTGACAATGACTTAGTGAGCCTCAGTAAAGGCTGACATATGTGCATGTACAATTGGACTTCATAGCAACAAAGCATTTTACATATTAGTGTACACTAGGGAGTCCTGACTCCTGACAGAAAAGTATGATGGCTTTTACACTTTAAATTACAGTGACGCTTTATCTACAGATGGTGCAAGGTACAACATGTGTTGCCATACAGCTGGCAGGTAATGGAGGTCATTTTCATAAGCGCGTCTCTCTGATTCAAAGTTTGTTTCGATGCAGTTGTTGCAACTTAAGGTCAGCATTTTTGGTGGGAGTCAGTTCCAGCTGCTGATACCGCTCTGGCTCAAAGCCTGCAAGCTCCAGTACCGATGCAGATGCTTCTGTTGACACATCAGGATTATGAAATATAATTCCCCTTCCTCTATTACAGTGTCTTTTTCCAAAGGTGTGGGGCACAATTTGTTGTGGTTCAGTCAGCTAGAGGATACAGACAGTGAGTAAGTTACTAAAGTTGCTTTGAGATTAGTCAGCTGGAGAGCTTGCAGGACTGTGGTGCTGTGCCAAATGGCCAGACTTTGAAGATAGGGAAAGTAAATCTTGCGCGCTCAGGTTCGTGAATGCTAACAAAGAAGCTTTAATTTTGAAAGGAAAAAGACTGATACATTGCCTGTTTTCTTACATTGACCTTTGTTTTAAGATTATAACAAATATTCCAGGAAATACTCGTACTTGGTTAAATCCTGGAAGCATAATACAGGGTAACTGACCAGCATCAAAGTGAGGGTGGAATAGAAGGAAATCTACCTCCATCAGGCCAAGCATCAGCACTACATTGTCTACTTCAGACCCACAGCAGCCCTCTGACTAAGGTAGGCTTGCTTTTTCTCCCCCCTAAGCAGTGTATTCATCTGCATGTCCAGCCACAGTCTCTTGTTCTCAACCTGCCCAAAATCTTTGTAGGAGGAAGGAAGAGAGCTGTGTGTTGCATAGCTGTGCTGAGTTGTAGAGGACCAGTGCTGCTTTTAGGGCAGTAGGCAGCATGTAAGATCTGAGCCATCTTCTCCAAAGTGTTTCCTATGACACTTGGTGGTGTGACAACATACTGCCTCTCAGCCCATTGCCATTCTCCAGACTTTTCCAAAAGAATAGGTGGGTTGATGGTTTGTGTGATGAGGTGTGATCCAAGCTAGACTGTTAGCAACGCTGTCTGCAGCAATGAGGCTCATCAAGGGGTTTGACTACTAGGAACAGCAAAGGTACTGCTCCTAATACTGTGTACTCTGCGTTCTCGCCGTTTCTTGTGTTCCCAGTAAAACATTGTTTTAGGCATCTAAAAATCTGAAATAAGATTTAGTTTCCTGGAAACTGATACAAGTATTGAATAGATGCAGGCTAGAATCCACATCTGGAATCAAATAGCCTTCTGGGATCTGACCTCAAAGACCAGGGCCAAATCTTTTAATGAGAACTTAGGCAGTGTCTTGTAGCAGCGCAACTGACTTGTTGGGAGGTTTGGATAACACCTACCAAACTGAATTTCCATCAGGTTATGGTGTTTACATGCTTCAGCAGCATACCTTTTACTCCATTGAACTGTATTTCATTTAACTCTTCCTCTGCTGGTCAATGTTCAGTTTCCATTCATTTTTTTTTTTTTGGCTGGGTATTTTTAATTAATAGAAATTGAAGTAGAATGGAAGTTCTCTAAATTGTTAGACTTCTATAAATGTTAGAAATAACTGAATTGCTTCAGATTCATATCCCAGTATTAAAGACTGAGAATAAATTTGACACAAACATAGGGGAAAGGCCTAGGCAAAAGTAAAGCTAATCTGCTCCAGCATAAAGCTCCAGAGCTGACTAAATTAGGTCCTGAAATATTTCAAAAAGAAAAAAAATTAGAAATATTGGCCCCTTCTTTCGTTAACAGTGAAGATTTTAAATGACTGTCACTCAACCTAATAACTAGGCTAATAACTGTTAAATAATCTTATTAAAACAGATAGCAGAAAGGATGCCAGTGAAAGAGGAAAACTTAAGATAATGAACTGAGATCAATCATGTCGTTCACAGGACTTATATTGATTTTTTTTTTTTTTCAACCCAAAGGAAGGAAAAGTAGAGGATATTAGTTTCAGACATGGACTGGAAGCTGAGTTGGTCGGACAGAACATATGCCAATTAAGCATATGTATTTGTTACACTCAGCTATGCATTTAAATTTAAATCTCAGACACGAATACATTTTTAAGAATGAATACTAGTAAATCTAAACCCCCAGAATGTTTTAATGTTATTTAAAATAGCACTTACAAACTTTGTTTTCAAAATGTTTCTTGCATGTTGACTGAAAGATGTTTTTCAGATACTTTCTTTAATGTTGAGGTGTAATCATGTGTTTTACTTTTTGAAATGCTATGGAACCCCAGGTTCTGTTTCAGGAAGGAGTTAAGGTGAGCTGCAAAAAATGGCTGTAATAGCTGTGCATAATATTGTCTCATTACCCCTCAACCATTTGTCATACCACAGATATTTCTGGATGCTATCATAGCATCTGTGGAACTGTATTCCAGCTGTTCTCAGACTTTCTCATTTCTGGAAGCCTGCCCCTGCCTCAGTTCCAACCACAAATGTCCACACAATAGAAATCCAGTCCTCCTCTAGGAGATCAGTCCCAGACTATCCAGAGATTACACCAAAATGCTTCTGTTATTTTCTCATCTCCATCTATGGACCTTAGGAGTTATTTTGAATTAGTTCAAAATAACCATTTTGAATTAGTTCAAAATAACACATTTGCTTTTGTGAACTAGCCCTGACTTAGGTCATGCAGTATGCAGAGTATGCAAAGGTCTTTTCCAAAGTTGCTAAGGTCTTCTCAGCCTAGGTATGCCTGAGCTGCAAATCTAAAGAATGTCAAAACATGCAATAACACTTTATTTAGCCAAAAAAAAAACAACAAAAAACCAAGAATTGAATGAATGTTTCTTGAGCTGTCTAAAATTTAGGCAACTTGCTTGATGACAGTCAACAGTCCTGTCACTTTCAGGTGTCACCAGCTGTCACTTGCTGCTGCATTACTTTAGATTTAAGTTCCAAAGAAGCCCTTCCTTTGCTCTCTCTGTCTTGGTTAAAAAAAAAAAACCCTTCCTAGTATGGCATCTAAGGACTTGAGAAAGCATTCTCAAAATGTGCTAAATCCAATACCTCCTATTTTCTAAAAAAGAAAACTGGGAAGGAAGGACGGAGGGAAGAAAGGGAGAATAGATCTTTAGAGTCCTGTCAGGATGTTGTACGTCTGCATATATCTGATTCCTGATGCCTATAAACTCAAATCTACTATGCATAACTCCACTAGATTCTTATTTCTAAGTGTTAGGTATCTTATCAGTTTTGCAAAATTCAATCTTAAGCAGCTCATGAGAATGCATACTTTAAGTAAATACATGTAATATGCTTGTGTGTGTTATCCACACTTATTCAAAAAATACTGCTAAAGCCAAACTGTATTCCATGAATGAATTACTCTAATCCATACTTTTTTTTAAGAGATCAGAATTTTTTGCAGCATTTATTGTGGGTTTACTACACGAACTCAGACTAACGGGTGCAAATTAACAAAAATATGGAAACACTGGAAAAACTAATTTGCAATGGACTGTAGGCTTCTCCACATAAAGAGAACAGGAGCAGGTAAGCCTGTATACTCTTTACTGGACCATATTTGTTTATGACACAAGAAAGCAGTGTCTTAAAATTTCTTACATTGCAAGTTGTTTTGATTCTTGTTCATATAACTTGCTTGCTCTGTTCCTGTTAAAAAAGATTGTTCTTAATTAGTTATGGAAGATTTTCTTTTTAGATTAAGTTGACCATTGCATGTTACTCAGATAAAATACACAAGTCAAAAGATCATGATACATGATTATTATTGTTATCATTACATAAAGGCAAAAATCATGTTGCCTTTGTGCAAAGAACAGAGAATCAATAAATTTATCCATTATCGTGATACTGAGAAGCATACTGGTATAGAAGCATATGTATATCGGGGCATACTATTCTCATTCTTAGAGATGAGTTGAACCAAACGGTGTCACTGAAAAAGGGAATTATTTTCCTGTGCAGTTAACTGTGATATTCCTTTCTGCAAGATGACATTGTAGCCAAGAGCTTATAAAGATTTTTTCCTTTAAAGAATTTTGTCCACATAGAGTATTCTGAGTAGTCAAGACAAAGATAACAAGAGTGAAGGTGACTTGCAACTACACAGCTGCCTACTTCTAAATAATAACAGGAAAAACACAACCTTTCTTATAGATATGTCATTCTATAAGTCTTTCTATGCCAAATTTACATTATTTTCCAGAATATTGGTGATGACCTTAATAAAGAAATTTTTAAAAAACTAGTAGGCTTAGAGTAGAGGTATCAAACATGGCAAACTGCTTGTAAAATAATCAATAGCTTTGTGTAGAAGCAAATTCTAGGATAAGGAATAATGTTACTTCAAGGTTTACTAGAATTATCATGATATTCAGAGACATCATTTTGCTGCTTTCTTGGTAATTAATCAGTTTCTCCAAAGAATTCAATACTTGAGGGCAAGTAACAGATTGAGTGATCATGGTTAATTGCAGAAAAACTGTCTTTGCTTTAATTTGAGCTTTATTTGCTGTGGCAGTGTGTTTGTCATTTCCATGACAATAGCAAAGTATCTAAAATTTTTAAAAACCTTTGCGTTTTTTCTTGGATTTTAATTAGTCGGTATCAGAATGGTGGTTAATCTGGGATTAGGGAGAGTGTGGGAAAACAGACTTATTGTTTATTCATTAAAGAAACAAACTTTTCTATAGAATTCCATATTTGCCTAACTGAGCATTTTACATGCGTTTGCTAAAACCAAGTGTGAGCTGAGTGAGGGGAAAAAAATGCATTTGACATTGTCAATGTGAGAGGAGTTAAACTAACAGGGAAATACCACTAACAGGGATACAATTCTCTCAGTCGGTCCGGGAAAACAGTACTTAATCCATACCTAAAGAAAAAGTGGAGTATGACTTATGATTCTGTGAATCTGTAACTAGATAGTGAGATGTAATTTAATAGTGAGATGTGTGAAGAGATGTCCCCCAATGTATCCTTCTTATCTCTTTCTCACACTTATTGCAGGGTTTAGTAGCATATAACCCTGATCATGGATAACATTAAAGACTGCGGGCTTTAGAATGAGAGAACTTCTAGATTTGTCCCCTAGGTTGTCCCTTATAAAATGTTGCTCCTACGAGGTCATAAAATCCTTGAGATGTGAGACTTAAAATAATTGCCTAAAGTACATTTTGGTCAGTCAAAATATGGAATCTACTCTAAGCCCATTCTTGGGGATTGGGAGAAACCACCACCCTGTCCTACCTGTTAATGGTATTAGGTGGACTCTCTTGAAAGAAGATGGCATAGAATGCAAAATTCTGCGTTGCGTGCTTCTGAAAGCATCTTTTGATGCATATTTTTCTTAAATCCAGCCCTTAGGTAACAGAATATGGTAGAATGTTCTTAATTTTGGAAGCTTTCCGTATTTACTTGCCAAAACTGCCCTGGGAGACTCATTAATGCTTTAAAGCTTCCCATTAAATGGAAACCTCACAGTGTTTTCTTTTTAATAAAATAAACTGAAAGGTGAAAATATTTTGTTTGTTTTTTAATTATGAATGCCTGTCTCAAAAAATTGTTCCTAATTTGTTGGATTATTTTAGTTTTATGTCCCTTCATAGGCATGTAAATGAATAATGAAAAAGGTGTAATAAAAGCGAACGATAATTATTCATATTGACCTGAGGCATTTAATGAAACAGAAGAGAGTAAAGAAACAGATTTCCTATAGCAGTACTTTAAGTATACTAAGGTAATTAGCTTTAAGAGGAGATAATTTCAGTTCACTGAGGTTGCTCTTTTAAGTCCTTCTGGGAAATTTGGATTTTCCATTGATAGCAGTTTTAACATGTCACACTGGAGCCAGAGTGAATTAAAGTGAAGAGCTGCACAGTCTAAACAAACAGTCCTTCCCTTTATCAGAAGGCTGACAACATAACAGCATAAACTATAGCCACATCCCCACAAGTAACACAGGAATGATTAAAAAAATAACCTCACTGCAATCTATAAACACTATCTGATGGCTTTTACTGAACTAATGTTTTAAGCTTTTATTTTCCACTTTAATATCCTACTTTCCTACTGATCTTAAGGAAGCATACAAGAAATATTCCCTCTGTTCTACAGTCTTCTATTCTGATTAAATGGTGGCATAGTATTCTCTACCAATTCCTCATGAAAATCCTCAGAAATGTCAGTAAGTAACAAAAAACCTTTCTTTCTCATTCTATCTTCAAAGATAGGGTGTTTGTAGTTAGGGGTCTTTCAGCAACTTGTTTATGTTGAGAATTCACATTTTAAACTACAACTTGTGTCCCTGTTACTTTTGTACAAACTTATGTTTTCCTGTCACCTACTTAGTTTTATCCAAAAACACATCAGTGATTTTCTATTTTTTTTAATACTATTTTGTGTGTGCTCCATACTAATTGGTGTGCTTGTTCCTGCACAGACTGGGCCAGGGGTAAACCCAGGTCCTTCACCCAACTACAGCTGAGCAGACACTTAGCTGTGCCTGCAGCCCAACCCACCTGGTACCCCCTCCTCTGGCTGCATGCAGGATGCAGATCTGGTTGCAGGCAGCCATCACCCCATGGTGAGTGAGGGAATTAGGCCATATCAGCAAAAGGTGATGAAGAGCCAGAGGATGTGCTTCAGATTGTCCAAATGAATCCTCTAGGTGCTGGACTGTAGACTCTGCCTTTAATACCTCTGAGGGAAGACACCATGCTTTATGCCTCCTGTTTTGCTTTGGTTAGCCCTCCGACAGTGCCTTCAAGTAATATCAGTTACAGCAGGAATAGGAAAAAGCCATTTAATTCTTTTCAAGCATATGTTATTGCAGGCATTTTGGTGTTTAAGGCAAGTTCTTTCCTTGTACCTCTAAGTGCAAATTAAACAGTAACATTGATGGCAATGCCTCTCATGCATCCATTCTTTGTACCCACAGAAAAGAGGCACTTGAAAAAGACAGTACCTCAATGAGTTCTGTAATAGAATAGGAAGCAGAGGGAGAAGTTTTCTCCCACCTGAGTAGTCTATAAAGATATGCTCACCCTGTGTGCTAGAATCATGTTTCTCAACATAGTCATCTACCCTGATACTGCGGATAAAAAAGGATGTTAGATTCCTTCACACCGCACCTTGTCCCCTCCCAGTCTCAGTGTTAAAATTGAGACAAAAGGCTGCAAAAACATGACTGGGAATGATGTAGAGAAAGAGAAATCACAGTAACGAGTTTTGTGGGTACTGTTCTCAGAACTGTCAGACCTGGTATTAAGACTAGTAGTACTGGTTCCTGGGGTTTTCAAAGCACCACAACTACAGAGGCAGAACTTAGAATTTTGCATTGATGTATTTTTAATTGTTATTTCATACTCATAAATGTTAAGGATATATTTTCTTGTATTTGATTTTCATTACTTTTTCACATTACATCAGTCAAAAATCTACACCTGCAAAAAGTTAGTTATCTTCTAATGAAAAATAGTATTTGGAAAGGATAAATGAGAGATGAAGATTCTCTTATAATCCCTAATAAACAGAAAACTCTTGAGTAGTTTTCCCTCTATTTAAAAAAAAAAAAAAGAGGCAACATTAAGCTAAGAATTAGTTGTGTATTGTTATGGTTCCATGCTAATCATGGCAGTCATTTTAAGAAGACACAATTAAAAGCCTAAGTGAATTAGGAGCCTACATCCCATTTTAGAATGACCTGAATATTAGGAGCAAACATTTTACCCAGACTTCTACAATCAAGACCAGATGCCTTTCTAAATACTATGCTGTAATTCAACCATATTTTTATTGGATACAGTACAGGAATTAGAGTGAAATTCCATGGTTTCTGTTATGTAAGAAGTCAGACTATGTGATGGTACGATCCCTTATGTCACTAAAATTGCTGAATAACTGAAGATGTCTTCCCATCTTATTTGCTCAAATTTCACTTCCCTGGTTCTTGTGGTGTCATAATCCTGTCCAATTTCCAGCCACTGAAAGAATTTTATGGGAAAACTCTGCAGGCAAGATCTGGATTTTTAATGTAACTAGCAGCAAAACAAAACACTCAAACCTTAGAAAAACTTTTCTGTGGCATTTCCAGCTTGCTTTATGTACTTAACTCCAGAAAAAGCTGAAGAAAATACATATCTCTGTTTTTGCATTCACTTTAAAGCTGTTATCAGGCAATACAGTGAGGAGTGCATGCTGGATTTATATCTTAAGCATCACCTTTATCAGCAAGATTGAGAGAGATTCTACTATTTCTCTATTTCTGAAATAGGACTTCCCATGTATTTTCAAATGATATTGTCATTTATACTGTTGTCAAAAAATAAGCTTTTCTCATTCTGAAGTTCATTTCTCTTGGGATTCAAAAATTTTCTCTTGAGCTTTGAAAATCTCTTTTCATTGGTTAGCATTATAAAAACATCTTATTCAAAAGAGTGCATGTAGTGTTAAAACTCCTGAAGAATCTAATGCCATTACAATCTCTACATGTTTAAACCACATTCAACTATAAATAGCTCTGAGTTTTAAATGGCTTTGCTTTTTTTAGGCAAGATCATTTGAATGGAAGAAAACTGGAGATCAGCCCTGCCAAACTTAACACTCAAGAATTGAAAAAAACAAAAAATCAAACGCACTATGCAGCCAAAACAAAATAACCCATAGCAATCAGTGTCAGTGGGAAATAGAACAAAACAATAGGTATAGTTTGACCTTAAGATTGTTTTCCTTCAGATTTGCGAAGTCATTAGAAAACTCGAGTACCCTCTGCTGGCCAAGTAATAAATCTGTAGCCCCAAATCAGTGCTGACGTTCCCACGGATGCTTACACGCAAGCAAGTAGCTTGGAAGCAAAAGCTATGTTGTCTCGCGTACTTTTTTTTGTTATTAAAAATCACAAAGAAATATTTGCAAAAGCAAAAAGCGTGAAGGTAGTTGGGGAAAAGTTTCAGAAAGTACTGTAAAAGAATATAGCGAATATATTTAATGATGTATCTTTTAAAGGTTTTTTTTTTAAATATATAACCTCTGTGTAAGGATGTCATTTTTTCTGACTATTGTAACAGTGCTGTAAAACAACTGAAAGGGTGCTTGTGCTGTTCCTTCTACAGTTCAGACTGGGATTCACTGCTGCTAAACAGTGAGATACCTAGCAAACAATTTAAAAAATGTGTGTATGTATTTCTTTGGAGTGGAGCATTGCCTTGTTGCAGAGATGCATGATATCTCTTTGAAGCAGAAATCAGTGAAGCTAAAACTTTGTTTAACTCATTTAAAATGTGTATTTCATACCTTACAGTTCACAAGGTTAAAGAGGTAAATGGTTTCATGTATACCACAGCCCCTTGCTAAAAAGAGGACAATAATGATGAGCCAGCCACTTTTGCAGAGGTGGAAAGTAACTAGTTAGAATAGTTAATCTTTTGAGCCACATCTGTGGCATTAAGTGGATTCTTCTCATTCAGCTGAAGGCGCGACAGCTGGGTTCTGTCATCCCTGACTGGGGCGGTCTTGTTAGTGTAGGATGACCTCTGGAGCACTAACACAGATAATACTGGCACCTCTCTCTGCTCTAATCAACTACCAGTCTGAACAATTCTACAGGAGATGGGGGCACTAAGGCCATATTATTCTAAACAGAATTCAGTGATGGTAGCAGAGTATTGTGACAGCAAAAGACGGATTCTACCTTTCCCACCAAAGGTTCTTAATGCTAAATTTAGAGAATGATCTGTAAAAACAACACAGCTCCATATTTTCTCCTCTTAAAGTTATGTTTTGCAAAACTAGACTGTGTCAAGTATGTCTAAGCTGAAGCTCTCACAGTTTTACTGCCATATATAAAGTTGTTCATTGCAACCACGCATAGTTAACGTGGTCCCTCTTCATCTCTTTCTATGTAGATTAGAGCTGGCTTGAAAACATAGATTTCTGAGCATTTAGCTGGAATGAAAAGACTCAGGTTCAAGTTACCATTCTGTTCTGCTCTGGAGCAAGGCATTGAACTAGAGTCCCCTATATCTGAATTGAATAGCCCTGTGGATAGACCAGGTGCTATTTTGATGATGAAACTCTTGAATTTTGACCATTTTCAAAGAAGCTTAATCAGAAACTGGCTGATTCTTGTGATGTACAAGAATTTTCAATGAAAATATTTCCTGTTGTAATGTTCCCTGGAGACAGTCAAGACCTGTCTGGACATCTACCTGTGTGACCTGCTCTAGGGAACCTGTTTTAGCATGGGAATTGGACTCTGATCTCTAGAGGTCACTTCCAGCCCCTGCAATTCTGTGATTTTCAGTCATAAGTAATGTAGCATGCTACAGATTTTTTTTTTAAAAAAAAAATATATATGCTTTTGGTGGTTATGAAACAGCAAAACAGAAGTAAATAACAATAAAAGGGGTGTATATGCCACATATGCATAGATATCACTCTATCAAGATGTTCAGGATATCTCTCAAGCATTTGTATCTGTATTTCACACATAGATATGCCATTGATAAGAACGTATTGGTGCACAACATACAAAATACAAGATACTAATTTATAGATAACAGCAATTCTGTTTATCCTTTATATATTAATTATAAAATAACTGAATAACAGACAAGACAACAGGCTTGAGTGCTTTGGTGTATTTGGTCTTTTCTAGATGTTACAAATGCTCTCTGGATCCTTGGGACAGTGGAGTGTTGCTGCAGAGTCCTTCGCTTGAACAAGACAAAGGTATTGGCTTCAGTTGTTTGAGAGTTCTTGCCTCTGAAATTCAGCTTCTACTGTTGAAATCACAAAAGTAATGTCTGCCTCGGAGGTGTTTACATTTATTTTATTGACAACAAATAGATACAGGGTGCCATTTATCCAACCGAAATATATATTTACAGAGCAAATGTCTAAAGTTAAATGAGAAATCCCATCTTTGATTTGCCTAGCAAATAAAAGAAGCAAAACCTGTGAAAAACTTAGGGTGTTTACTTGCCTGCAGTCCTTCATGTCAAAGATGGGCATAAAACTCAATTTTCCAGAGTAACACCGCTTAAGTGGGATGAGCATTGTGTTCCACACTCTGACAAGTTGAATATGACAACACCAGCTTGACTTACTAGAGCTGTGACAGTCTATTGGGAGGGAAATACATTGTTTGATGTGCAAGAGGGAAGTACAGAATGTCCATGCAATTAAGGACTGTGCCATAATGAACACAGCTATGCAGGTCAGATGCAGTATTTCTCTGACACGGAGAGGATGTTGTAGAAGTGGGGTTGTTTTGTAATTTTTTAAGCTTTTAAAAAAGCATGGTAGTTGAAAGCCTGATCTTCAAGAAATTAATCAGCTGGACTCCTTTGGTAATGTAGCATAATCCTGTAACCCTCAAACTAGAGACAGCAAATGGAGGATAGTGGTTCACAAACAGGATGCCACCTAAAAGGCTTTTTTAAGCTGTAGATTTTTGTAGAGATTAGTAGACAGAAAAAGAACTGAGGATCATTTGGTTTTCCAGTGGAACAATTTTTTGGGGGGGGAGGGGAGGGCTGGAGATGAGAGGTAAACAATATAATTCTGGCACAACTTTCAGCGATAAATGGATACAAACGTTCACATAGACTATATGATTATTTATTTCAATTAAAAGAAAAAGGAAACCTAGAAAAACTTCATTGTTGTGGAATTGACTGCTAACTTCTGCTAACTGACCAAAACAAGGGCCCTTAGCTTCCGTCCCTTATCTACTTGATATAGAACAGGAACGTAATCCTGATCTCCTGTATCTGATGTGAGCTACTCTGCTGCAAGGAAGTTCTTATTCTCCCTTTAAGTTCTTTCCAAATAAACATTTAAAGTGTAAAAGCAAATGAGATAAACTTCAAAACCGTTACTAGTTTTGCAGTCTTTCCTCTCTCGCTCAGGTCAGGTCCCAGATGCCACGCCATGTCGATTAGTGATTTTGGACCTTTTGCCACTGCATTCGCTGACGTCACCCATCTCTTTTTACTTGTGATTGCTTCTACTGTTTCTATTCCTTTTCACATGAACTCTATTAAAGTGGCTTCTTCTTACCACTGTTCCCTCAAGCTCTTGCAATGCATTTTCCTGATTGAGTGCTGTCAGTAGGGGGAGCGTCAACAGCACGGGAGAATCTCCCACAGGGATTACTAGGCCTTCGTGGAAGGGACAGGGGCAGACCTGCTGACTCAGAAAGGCAGAAATTTGTCCAAGTTATAAATATCAAAGACACTTTCATGCTGGAAAGTATTGACTTGCATGTAAAAGATAGGTGTCCTATTTCCATTTAAATACAAAGAGCTCTCTATCTACATGTATTAGAGTTGCTATGAAGACATCATTGCTAATGTAGGATTGTGCTTGAGGTCTTTGCCTTATTATGATGATTTATTTTAGATATCAACTTTCTGTTGCATTCTTTGTTCATTTAATTACTAGAGAGTTAGTTCATTGTTAGTGAGTTTTAAGACCAGTAAATTATGTTGAGATTGACCAAATAAAAAATAAACCAATTTTGAGTATGCTGGCATTGAAATAAAATAGTCGGGGTAATCTGTGCTGTCTGAACATTGTGTCCCTGGATGATTCTTTCCTTCAGTGAGTCATTGCCTTTTGGTAAATGTTGATTACCCTTCCATATATATTTGGGAAAAGTTCAGCTCAGCTAGGCTGTTGCAATTAGTCCAGACATCAAAGTATTATCAACATATGCCTAAAGCAAAAACATGCACTCTGGGTTCTATCATAAGAATCCAGTTGTTTTTTGTATATAAAGTAATATATGAATGATTCCATAAAATTATCTTGCAATATTTTTATATATACAATGAGGGACAGCAACAACTTAGAGATATTTGCCAAAAAAAAAGGCAAAATTCATTGTGAGATTGTTGTAAGAAGGCATGTAGACAGAATGTTTGAACTGCCCCAAAACAATGAGTCTGAGTTAAAAACAAATTAATGACCATATCAAACCTGATTATTCAAGACAACTCAACACTAGATACAATGAAAACTTTAAGAATCTCCAACTAAAGTGGAGTTCAGGAGCCCTAGATTTTCTGAAGTGATGCTACTTGGGTGCATAAGCTTTTGATTGTTAACATTCACAGACTTGACCCCCTCATCTGAAGTGAGCAATTTTGGCTATTTAGGTGTCAAAGACAAAATGTCCCTATCAGAATTCTCTGGGGACCTTGATGCTGTTGGGACCTTCAGAATGTAACATTGCATTCAGCCATAACCATTATTTTCAGAGGAAAATATGGTGCTGGCATATGTAGTGATGATAGTGGCACACATTTTTGTTAGCACCTCCTGGTTAGGCTATTTTTCCAGATTTACTTTCTCCTTCTGCTTGTGGGAGTTTCAGTTTACCATCCTTAGAAGAGGGCCTGACTCAGATTTTGAAATGCAGTGGTGCAGTGGTGCACTCTTCACAGACCAGCAGTGAAAGATCAGGACTAAGACCAGAGGCTGATCAGAAGGGAACCATCTCCAAATGTGAGGGGATGGAGGCCTGACATCTCGCCCCTAGTTCTAAAACTGTTTATGTATTTCATTGCTGCGTGAAACGTGTAGCAATGAGGTCTACTTACGGGTATGGACCCCAGCTAGTGTTTTCTAAATGCTTTTACAGAATCTTCTTTTGCCCCAATTTCAGCAAGATACTAAGGCACTTACCTGACAATAACAGAATTGTTTCCAGTAGGAACAATCATATACATAAGACTAGCTGTGTACTGTCCTATTCTGTGCAACTAGGGGTGTGTATGTTTGTGATATTCCACATCTGTGATGTAAGTCTTGACGTTTAAGAAGTCATTAGTAGCAGGACCCCAATATTTCATTAAAAATGTCATCACTGTTGTGTGTCTGATATCATGACAGGAGTTGCACTTAATTTCACATCTTACTTGATTTCATTTTTACAACTCTTTTCCTTAAACAAGGGTTGACATTCATGAGAGAATTAATTCAGAAATTATTTTCTCAATGTTATGCATTATTCCAGAGATCTCTCAAGGCTTCCTCAGCAAAGAAAGAAAAACTGAACCTTGCTATGCAGAGGAGAGAGCTGTAAGCCTTGAAACTTCTGTCTCAAAACTGTGCAGGGGAGGGTAAAGGATGGTGTTGGGATATATAGCTGGTGCCAGGCATGCTGCTTCCCCTAAAGAGATGGGAAGGTGCATCCTCCCACAAAAACTGTTGTTTCTGGGAACAAACAAGGCTCCCAGAGCTTTGGCGCCAGCAGCGCAGCTTGTGGGACTGTGATTGTTTCAGTATCAGAGGCTGCCTGCTGATGCAAGTAGATGTCTTGTTCATCTGTATTTATATCTCTCCCTGCCTAAGTACATATTTTACCACAGAATCAGAGCGTGCCACTAGTTTTTTGTATTTTCATATATTTCATTTTATAAATATGGAAGTACTCTTTCCTACAGAAGCACAGATTGGTATAAGGTCACACAGGATGCCTCTGGTAAAGCAGTGCCTTGAATTCATCTCTTCTAAGCAGACCCTTAGCAAGCTAATCCTCCTTTTTCTCTGTATGCCCTTTTGCTAGCAAATATTTTAAAGCTGAATACTTTTTTCTTCACTATTCTGCAACATACTTATACCTTTGCGTCTGCAAACTGAGTAGGTACTTTTTTTTTTAACCAGTAAGTCAACTGGTGTATATATAGTATTCCTATGTTTAAAAATGCCTTTGAAGACTCGTCCAAAACTCACTGAAGCCAATGACATCTTTGTTTAATTTCAATGGAAAATATTTCAGGATGTGGACAAAAAGAAGCCATGGTCCTTCTTCTGCATTGAGATCTAAAGCAGGCAGCCTTGAAGGTGTAGGGCATAATTTGCTTGTAGAAGTAATGAAAGCATACGGGTTTCTGAAGACTTTGCAAAAATGACTGTTTCACGCTTTCAGAAGCATGCACTACACTCTTAAAGGCATCTATCTGAACAAAACTTTAACACACAGATGTCTTCTCTGAGAAGACATTTTCCCCAGAGTTTCTTCTATTCGGGGTTCATCAAGACAAGTGAGAAAATGTATCTCACCATTTGAAATAGATTTAGGGACATTGTAAAATGAGCAAAAATAACTGCTTGTGTTTTGCTTTACATAGCAATGTTTTCATTGGGCTAATAGCTATCATTCATTTTAAAAACATTGTTCTCAAGTTTAACTAAGCTATAGCTGTATTGAGTCAATACAGTTAAAAATGTTCTGAAGTGCCCTGACAGGTTTGCTACTAAATGTAGGAACAGTGTGTCTTGTTGAAATAGAATTGACTTATTACAACTGGGAAATCTTCATGGGTCAAGTAAATTTCTAAAGGTTGCTGCTGTTGTTGTTGTTTTGTTTTTTCTTTTTGAAGGGAAATGGAAGGGAAAACAGTACTTTAAAACAATAGTAACAAGAAAAATCATCATTTGTCAGTGTGATATTGGTAACAGACTTAATTGCTTTCTAAAACCCCTACAGTGACGGTTCTTTTTTTAAATCTGAGAAAATGTGTTTTTTTTCTGATCAAATATTCTTAAATAAAATGACTTTTTTTTTACGTTAAAATATTTTGTTTAAAAAATTTTGTTTACTGTAAATTATAATACAAGAAATCAGCTTTGACACAAACTCTTTTGATTTGGCCTGAAACTGTTTTTTCTAGGGAAGAGAGAAAAATGTGCACCACCCTGAGAGTGAATACATGATGGGCAACATCGAAGTATGCTCACTAAAACCACAAACCTTTCAGCTGCTGGCAGTAGTTCACTCCTGATAAATACAAGATGACTCCATTGCAGTGTAAGTGCAATCATGCTGTGAGACTGCAGAAGCAGCTTTGAATTGCAGAACACTTGAATGTGAGACATTTGCTGATTAGATACGTTCAGACAAAACTGTATTTTTCTTCCAAGGCTTCGATACCATCTGAGGTCAGTCCTGTTGCAAATTTACCTCTAGTGGAACTGTTCTCTGCTTTTTCTGTAAATTTGCATCTGAAGACAACAGAAGTTGTTGCAAAGAGAAATAAAGGGGATTTCTGGTAAGCTACAGACTTATCTGAAACATTTTGTGCTGTCTTCAGAGTAAAACTCCAAACTTAGACCATTAAGCCTTTTTGTTATGTTTTCAGCTTTCTCAATTACTAACCCATCTTGGCAATCAGTCTATTGTTACTGAGGAAATACCCCTTGAGAAGAGTATTAGAAAATCCATTTCAGTGATTATTTTCTATGGAATAATGACCACTTTGTTTCATTAGTGGCTTTCTGTTTCTAATCAGACATTTATTTATCACATTCACCAAATAAGGATGTACAGCATATGTTAAGGGAAATGTGTGCGTACCATATGGCTGAGAAGAATAAATTCTGAATAAAATGGAGAGGGTGAATGAGGAAGAGTACGGTAATAGATAATGAATTCAGCCACATCATATGATTTTATCGTATGAGGATGCGAAGACTAAAGAGTAGTATGGAGTGCACATGGATTTTAAACACAGGGAACAGAGTTTTACTTTTAGTATTCTAAGATGCATTTCTTTTTTTCCCCCTCACCCTGATCCCATGACTCTGTAGTCATGAAATGACAAAGACTTAAGGCTTAATTCTTCTATATGGCTGTACTGGATAACTCCAGCTTCAGCAGAATTAAAGCCTGTTAGGCGCAGACACAAGAAACTGGAATAACCCCTGAGAAAGTCCTGTGATGTATTAGGTTTGGGATAAGTTTTCCTGTGTTGCACAACAGCACTTAGATAATTTCTAAGTACCAAAAACACATACTGTTGTTTGTGTTTAAAAATATAGAAAGAGAGTTTTCCCATTGCTGTCACCAGCTTGGTGTCACCCGCAAACTTGCTGAGGGTGCACTCTGTCTCACTGTCTACATCATTTATGAGGATATTGAAGAGTATTGGTCCCAGCACTGACCCCTTGGGGGACACCACTCATCGCTGATCTCCATCCACACATTGAGCCATTGATCACCACTCTCTGGGTTCAATCCTGCAGAGCCAGTTCCTCATCCATTGAACAGTCCACCCATCAAATCCATATCTTTTCAGTTTGGAGAGAAGGGTGTTGTGGGGGACTGTGTCAAGTGGTTGACAAAAAAGTTTTGATGTCCTAACCAAACACCACCATTTTTAGGAGGTGTTCTGGGGAAAAAAAAAAAAAAAAAAAAAAAGCCTTTTGGATGATAACATGAAATATAGATGGGACATTTTGAGCCATAATTTAGCACAAATTTTTACCTGATAGTAGACCACTCATTATTCTTTGGAGTTTGGCTGATTCTATGGCAAAAACTCCACACAATAATTAACTCTTCGGCCTTGGTATTAATAGTGACATCTGCAATTATCTGGCTAATTGTCTTAATTGCTATGGATAAAAAATTGAAGAAATACTCAGAATGTAAACTGGCACACAGTTATCTATTTTATATGGAGCCTCATCCTGAAAATGCAACGTTTCATAGGAGTGCTAACACTGAAAGATAAAGAAAATGAATGCTCCCACTTTTACTTTGAGATTGTGCATTATATGTTTACAGTTGTACATCATGTTCTGTCTATAATCTTGCTTACATAGATTATAACTTCTGATTGTTAGAATTGTCTGTGGTTTAATACTAATATCTAAAAATGTGCTTATTGATTAGGATCCTAGCGTTAAGGAACGTATTGTCATGTTTGGCAATATCATTTTTAATTCAAGTAACATCCTCCTCACCTGCTCCTCAGTTTTACAATTCAAAGGAAATTACTGAAAATTTTCTGTTCTTAACATATAACTCAGGTTCAGGTAGAAAAACACAAGGCTTTACTTATGGTAAAATCAGAGTCAGAGGTGTATAAATCCATAGTTCTCTTTGGAAGTTTTGTTTCAAGCATACCTGGTAGATTTATTGCTTGACTGTGCTTCAGTAGTCTGACTCCCTGTGGTGATTTCCCAAAGTCTGCAGGCAGGAATACACCCCTACTGCTGCAAAAGATTATGACATCATGGATGTTAGGAAGAGAATGAATGATGTGGTTAGCCATGCATTCAATATATTACTAGAGAGGGGGTTATATGGAAACATGGCCTTTCTGTCAGATAGAACGAATGAGATATATAATTTGTTTTGTCCTTCGCTTAAAAGAACAAGGAAAAGGAGATAATCTGTCTTAATAAGGGCATGCTTAGAGTATCAACCAACAAGAAAGTAATATATTTTTAAACATCCATATGTGATCCTCTTATTAAATTAGGATGTTGAGCTAAATTTAAAGTATCAATATATAAATCAGTCAGTCAGTTAAATTAGCCAATTTTATACTGATAAATGGGAGTTAATAAAGCAATTACTTCTTTCTGAACCATAAGGCTCTGGTTTCCAAATCAGTTGTATGAGTTATGGATTACTGACATAATTTACAAGTTTTCATTTACGTGACTTATATCCTTGATTTCTTAGGAATTAGTGCTTTATTGTATTAAAGGCACAACTAAGCAGCTTATGCGTAACATTAAGGTTGGAGCAAAGCAACAAAACCCATGGACTTTTCAATTTATGGTGATGCAGTGTTCCTAGCTCTAGTTGCTGTTCGTAACATACAGAGCGTTAAGGACAGAATTGTTGCCTTAATATTGAAGGTCATGACTTTTCAATGTGTGTGTCATGACCTATGTTCTATACCTACAGAGTTTGGCTTTTTTTTCTCTCATTTTTGTAAGCACACACCAGTAGCAGACAGTTCTGCGCCTATGTTGGCCGCTTGCTATGAAAGAGGTGGTATTAAAACTTGTCAATGTATTGCCACATAACCTTCACATTTTCTGTTTTTTATGAGACTCAACTTTGTACAGGTTGACGTCATTGAGGGGTTGGAAATGGTTACAATCTGAACAAGGTCAAGCTTATATAGGGTGTATAGTAAATAAATTCTCATTTTAATTTTTCACACACTTCTCTCCTTGTAATGCTTACTGCTTGGTATTTCTTACTCTGCTTAGCCAGAAATAACCCACCTCTTGGGCCACGCAAGTCCTGAGAAGCTGCACAAACAGAACTCAGGTAGAATTTTGGAAAAACCCTATTAGTTATGTGCAAGTTATTTCTAAAATCCAATAAATCAGTAGTGGTTTACAAACTAAACTTTTTACTATCCTCTACTGTGTCATTGGTTAGGAGCACAGTAACACTAATAACGGCCGATATGAAAGATGGTAATAAGAATGCTTCAGGAAGACTTCACAATATTTACTGATGGCATTTGTGGAGTTGAGTTCATTAAATGTTTTAAAAACAACACAATCTCAAACCAATAAAATAACATGACATTTTCAATAAGAATATTTCTTATGAAAAAAGTACTTTATTGGAAAGTGACAACAGGCTAGCTGAGAAATCAAAACTGGCTACATAGTGCCTGAGACATTTCCAGTTAAAGTAGGGAATGAGTAAGAATGTAGACAAAAAAGCCAGACAGATAATATCATGTTCAAGCAGAATTCTCAGGGAAAGAAACAGTAAAACACAACACAACAAGATATATATATATGCCCAAGAGTAGGTTTACTCTAAGATCTGGCCCAACTATCAGACTGTTTTACAGACTGGCAGAGTCGACAGGGATCTGGAGAAAGAGTAACATTATCTCCTTATTTGCTTTGTTATGCTTTCCTTGTACACAATCCAGAAACTGGATTAAGAACTTTGGGGTGAACTATTAGAAAGTTTGGCTTCTGTCTTCCCAACATGTATCCATTAAAATATCAACAGCTAATAGATAGGCAAGGCTCTCAGAATCTGTCTTTGCTAATGACAATTCTATTGAGAAATCTGAAATCGCTTAGTCACTCACTAAAAAGGAATTGTTTTCATTAAATAAAAGGAACTTATAAAAAGATTTTCCGTTTTTCCCACTAAAGTGCACTGGAATACGTACCTTGAAATTAATATGCACTGGTATATGTACAGTACATTCTATACGAGGGCTTCTCTGAAAGTAATGTCTCCTATTTAATTATGTTGGCTCATGACAGCAGAGGTGAATGTTGGTGGTATGGAAGAAGAGATTGAACCTTCCCATCAATGCTTGGTTACATTTTGTTACTGTGTGACAGATGGCAGCAGAGGGGCAGCCTGACAAAATGGTGTTTGACGTGAAAGTGCTTAGGAAGGAAAGGTGTGTCATTGAATTCCTCCGTGCGGAAAAATGCACCCACTGACAGTCACTGATGCTTGCTGAATGTTGATGGAGACCATACAGTGGATGTGAGCACAGTGAGGCGGTGGGTGGTGCATTTCAGTAGTGGTGACAGTGACATGAAAAACAAGACATATTCCAGACAGCCATGCGCAGCTGACACACCGCAAAATGAAGAGCATCTCAATCAGCTCATGGACTGGACCATCAATCAGCTCCCTGGACTATGACCAGGGAACTGTGTATGGAGCTGAATATCAGCTTCAATGCATCGGAAATGGTGGTGGCAACATTGGAATATCACAAAGTTTGCACCAGGTGGGTCCTGCAAATGCTCACAAGGGAACAGAAAGAACACCGTATACAAGTTTGTCAGGACCTGTTGAGCCAATACAAAGCTGAAGGTGGGAGTTTCCTGGATCACATCATTATTGGTGGTGAGACATGTTGTCACCACTATGAGCTGGAATCAATACAATGGCATTCCCTGGAGCAGCAACATGTGAATTCCCCATCAAAGAAAAAATTCAAGATGCAGCCCTCAGCGGGTGAAGAGGTGAGTGCTGTCTTTTGGGATCGGAAAGAGGTGTTCCTTCTAGATTTCCTGGAACCTGGACAAAGCATCAACTCTGACCACTACATTCTGATGCTGATGAAGCTGAAGGCTTGAACTTAACAGAATCAGACCTGAGAAGATGACAACCTTTCTCTTGCAATACAATAACACGAGGCCCCATTCCAGTTGGAAGACTGCAGATCACGTTGCTAATCCTGACTAGACTGTCCTACTACACCCATCATATAGTCTGGATTTGGCACCTTCTGACTTCCATCTGTTCAAGCCAAAAAAAGACGGACTGCATGGGCAACATTTTCCTTGCAATGACACTGTCAGATCAGCTGTGAAACATCAGGTCGTCTCTACTGGTGCAGATTTTTATG
>WBMW01001874.1:0-87576 GCA_013396635.1 Penelope pileata | reverse complement strand
TTTTTTTTTTTTGCTTGTCTTAGGATTTGCAACATCTTGTTTTTGCTAACTTTTGTTAATTCAGACCACATTTCATCTGATTGTGTCCCATTAGCAGGGATGAGACAAAGAATGTTTATGGTCCTGAGGAGGCTCAGGAGACTTGGAGCATTTTCCATGTCCTGGCACTGGCTTGCTCGTCCAGTCCTGTAACTTTCTGTGGGTTTTATTTGCTATAGGGTCTGTTTCCTCAGCCAGCAAGCTCCTAGCCTGCACTCATGTCCCCAGAGCAGAGATTGGCACTTGTCCTTGCTGGCCACTGTGAGGTTTCCACTGGACTGATCCTCAGGTTTCTCAAAGCTCTTCTGCAGTGAGGCTCTACCGTTAAGTGTATAAATGGTATTTCCATATCACCTCAGGTTTAGTATTGTTAGATTTGATGAGAGAGCAGTCTGTCACCATTCTGCTTGTTGATGAAGACACTGAGCTATGCTGGCCCTAGAATCAGCTGGCAGATTGCTTTACTTTTACTGTATGTCGATCAAGCCATTGATGCTACACTTTGAGCTCAGCCATTAATTTTCAACCCAGCTAATGATCTATTCACCTAATGATCTGTACACCATCACCTACTGAACGATAATGCTGAGGGAGACAGTATCAAAGGCCTTACTAAACTCCGGGTGCGTTACATCTGTCACTCTCCTGCTGTCTGCAAGGCCAGCTACTTCATACAGAAGGCAGTCAGGTTGCTCAAACTTGACTTGACATTTGTGTACTGACTACTTCTCATTATTTTCTTGTCTTTCACATGCATGGAAATAGACTCCGAGAGAACAGAGTTCACAATCTTCTGGGGCCTGAGGTGAACCCGACTGGCTTATGGCTTCCCCAGTCCTCTTCCTTGCCTTCCTTAAGGGTGGGTGCAATGTTGGAATTTTTTACGTTCTCAGTAGCCTCCCCTGATCACCACGATTTTCATAGGTGACAGACAGCAGTCCCACCATGACATTAGCCAGGTCTTGCAGCACTCCTGCATGAATCCTGCCTAGACCAATGCTTTTGTGGTGATAGAGCCTTCCTTCCAACAGATGGAAGGCAGGAATGAGTTGCTACATTCATGCATGAATACATATGCATTCACAGATTAATATCTATTTAAAATTTACCTTTTATGTTTCCAGGTATTCTGGCCTGAAAATGTTTTGGGCTAGTTTTTATACATATCTATACTACTTAGTCTTTGACTTACAGGAGAGAGTTCTTGTGAAATAAAATTATTTGTTGATTTTTTCCCCACTGATGCGAATCTCAAATTATGGCAAATATTTTGGCTGTAGTAGGGTTGGTCCAGAATTAAAAACAACAACAAGCAAACAAACAAGCAGAAAAAGGTAAGAAGAAAACCAGGCTCTGTGATGTGATCTCTGACAAAAGGAGTCATGACATGGTGTACAAAAGGAACAAAATATGAACCAAGAGGAATATTTCCATTAGAACAAACATAACTGGTTTACAAAAGTTTTTGCCCTATGTTCTCTGCTTTCCCTTCTGGCATTAAACCCAGTCACATCCTCTACACCCCCAGCCCCAAGCACGCTTCTTTCCAACTTCCGTAACACCTTCAGTGTTGTTTTTCCACACTCTCAAAGCTCCATTGTGCCTCAGCCCCTCACCTTTATGTCCTACCTCAATCTTTTGATTCCCAACACATGAAATACACATCTTTATTTTCTTAGAGAGGAGACAAATGTCATGGGTGGTTGAGAGCTATGTATGTGAGTGGCTGGAAAGGACTGACCAGCCCTGTGGCCCCCACCTCCTTACTGCCAGGATGAATCTCTTTGCCTTTTTCTTAGTAAGCTGCTCACAGGGTTGCTCTTCTCCACCCAGCTAGTGGTATGTGCAAATCTCATAGGATCTTAAGACTTTTAAGACCTGTAACAAACTAGTGAATGTGGCTGGAACTGATCATCAGCAAGATGAATTTGTGAAGAAGGGGGTACAACAGACAGACGGGCTCTATAAGCTTTCCTCAGGAAAACAGACTAAACTTCCTACTTTGTAAATGCAACAGATCGCTGTTGTCTCAAGTTGATGATGCCTAGCCAAACATTCTTACCTTATTTAAGAACAACTAGAGCTGCATCAGTCTATTCCACAAGGCACTATACAGCAAATCAAATACGGAATACCCAGAGGAGTGAACATAGGGAATTAGAATTATCATTGTGGTTTGTTTCCAGTGCTGAAATCCCAGCAACTTTATATAAGCCAGTTTCTCTGAACCATGTTACCCAAATGTTCCACTGCATGATGCACCCATCCATCCTGTCATTGTTCTCTGGCTATGCTACCCAGCCTGTCATAAGGGAATAACACAGTAGACCTGAAATTTCTATCTACCTAGAAATCTTCAGCAAGAATGTTTTCCTGAATAAGCTGCAGATCTTCCAGCATCTATCTGAAAAAAAATATGAGTTCATGTGACAAAGGTGCAGCTGCATAGCTAGGCCACATGGCTACGTACATGTCAGACTGGCCACGGTGCAGGTTGTTACCTCAGGAATTGTGAGCTGGGGATCCTACCAGCCCTGGTGTTTACCTGGGAGCATCCACTCCAGTTACACCAGTGCAGAGATGCCGTGGCAGAGGAGCCTGAAATGGGAGCCAGCCAGACCAGTGCTGTGCCTGCCATCAGAAATTGGATTCACTCAGTACTTGTGCCAGTGGCAGCAGGAGCTGAGGGCACTGCAGTCCCCACAGTACTTCAGGGTACTGATCTGGATAGTGTCCCCTTGGCACTGGCAAATCCAGAGAGAGCAGTACTGGCCACTGAGATCTGAATCAGATTTTCAAAGTCACTGTGATGTTCAAACAGAGGAATTCAAACAAATGCCAAATTGGCTAGAAACAGGCCGCAGACATTTGAAACCCATAATATCTTCCCCAGATCCATTACTCATTCAAAAGACTGACAGAAGTGGGTGAAAGATACAGCCTCACCGAGGAAGAAGAGCCACGTCACTGCTTGTACACCTGACACTGCTGAGCAGGGCTGAAGAGAGGGGAGGGGAAAGGGGCCTCCCAAGGCAGAGGGAGTCACGGAAATAACACTGACTGCTCGTGCAGCCTTGCTTGTACTTACCTATCTCACAAAATGGTCCTACCCACTCACTGGGGCACACGCAGGCTCCGTCCTGGCAGAATCCACCATTGAGGCAGAAGCAGGGAGTTGCCACAGATCCTGTAGTTTCTGTGTAAATAAATAACCAAGATGTACATGTTCATAAATATGTTAAATATACATGCATATAAATAACTTGATGAAGGAAAGAAGCAAATATGATGCTGATTTATTTGGAGCTTCAACTAAAAACTATTTTATTCTGTGATCCACAGTTTAGCCCATCTACTCAGCCACTAGTTCCTCCTTATCCTCCAAAACAGTGCCATGAATGTGGGGTCAAAGCTTTCAAAAATTAATCCGCATTCCCACAAAGACATAGGCAGAAACTGTTTTGTGTAGCTGCCAGAAGAGCAGGAGCGATGATGGTATGGGCCTCTAATCTGCAAGAAGCTGAAGCTGTTGGATCTGTGAAAAGCCCAAATTGCTTCTGCAGGGTTTCACAGGAAAAAAGATGGCAAAAGAGGGCCACGGATTCCCCAGATCCAAAATCATAACAATGATAAATATCATAACAATGATAAATCATAAAAATGATAACAGGCAGGTGGGTAATCAGACATCCAGGAATCACACAGAGATATTCTGATTTAAGCCAGGAATATGGGATAATGCAGATAAAAATCCATGCCCTGGTCTCAGCCACAGCCTCTTTTTGCACTCCAGGACAGGTGCCAATTTTTATTCTGTCTTTTGGCAGGAATAGCAGGCGTTGTCTGAAGTAGTCATTGCACAGGCTGCTGCAGCTTCAGGAAAACAACAAAACAGAACAAAACAAAAACAAAACAAAAAAAACCCAGCATATATGCAATAGGAGAGAAATTACAGATCTCAGAAACTTCTGAAAATACCATGATATTGGCAATGTTCAACAAGCTCTGAAAATTTTAAAGTTCCTCAAAAAAGACATTGGCAAATTTTGAATGGCTAAGGGGTGTTCTGCAGCAGAAACAGCAGCGGAGAAGTCAGTGGACCTCAAGCTCTGGAAGATGGCTCCAAGACCTGGGGAATTCCCCATGGACCAAGACTTCCTCTAAATTTATCTCAGTCCAGAAGTGGAGGGTGGAATTTGGAATCTCTGTCCTTATGATTCATGGTGGAAATAGTGCTCTGAGTGCAATTTGTACCTTGAAATTATACAGAAGGCTGAAGCTGAGGCCTACCAACGGATCTGACATTTTAACATCTGTGTTTTGAGACGCTGACATATAGAGCAAAGCCAGAAAATGTAAAAGTAAGCAGTGCTGTCAGGAGCACATGTGCTATTGTATATTTCTAATGCTCTCACTAAAGTAAAAAGATCGCTTAATTTCTTACTCCTTAACGGGATTCATATAATTGGAAGATTATTGCAAATGGTAGGGGATGTGCCACGTGGCTGGGGTAATTCTGTTCTTGGCAAGCACTGCTCAACTCTTGCTAATGTTGTTGCTATCTAGCATTTGTGCTTTAGTCTGTCTCAGCTACGTTTCAGCCAGATGTCTATGATGCTAGTGGAATAATATCTATGTGTGGCTAGGTAATGTCTCCACTAACCATCAGCTGTCCAAAACACATTGTTTCTCCACTGGAAATCTTACACAAAGGGAGGGAAAACTCATGCAGCAATTGAGGGCTTGGTGGCCCCACCTCTGCAGCTGCAGAGAAGTGCTCTGTAGGGGGAAGTTGGAACTGCTCATGCCTCATTGCCCTGTGCTGGGCAATGCTCAGTGGCAGAGGAACAACATCTGGGTTCACACTGAGAGCCCTTTGGGCCTGGGAACCCACTAAATACTTCGGAATCTGTAGCACAGCTCCAGGCCTCCATCTTGTTTGGTGAACACGTGCCCAATGCAGTCACAGTGTACAGAATCCCAAAAACAGATCTGCAGCAGTGCTGCCTTGCAAATGCATCAGATTCTGGGCTGTCTGCAGAAGAGTAGAGGAAGGGGAGCAACCAGGGCAGCCTTGGGCTGGGGGCATTGGTGGTGGTACTTCTACCCTGCCACAAGAAGGGTGGCAGGATATAACTCTCATGACTACCCTCTACAGAGTAAAACTTTCAGGCCTAAGTAATTGTGGCATTGGCTCAAAATCATAGGGTTCTTCTGCTTTTAAGATTCAGAAAACATCTTCTTTTTATTTGCCTTTGGCTTTTAAGTTTTACAGAAATTAATCATTTCAAGAATCCCATTGATTCTGACTGTACATATTTTTAAATTTAAAGTAAGATTCTTGCATAATACTGTCATCAAAAATTTTTTATTTTGTTCTGTTTTTTAAACCAAACATCCTAGGAACTACTAATGCTCATACCTGAAGTTAAAGTCTGGAAAGAGCAGAAAAACTACACCTATCTATGCACAGCAAGCACTGCACCATATGGGCATGCAGGTATCCCCCATCCTTGAAGCAGCTGCAGTTTACTCATGTAAGTTAAGCAATTAATATTTACTTATGTGTCATTTCATGTGCTTAGGTATGTTCCCTCCCTGCAAACATCTGATAAATCACTTGAAGCAAATATAGCCTAATGTATCCTAATGTAAACTTTTGCCTGGGCTTTCTAGCCTCCAGTCACATCTGACTTCTTGCTGGATAAGCAGCAAGGATTATCTGATTCTTTCTATGAACTTTATTTATATATACAGGTCCATGCATGAATTTGTGTCACATCAATATATTGAGTGTTCTGCTGAGAGGAAACCCTGGCAAATTTTCTGCCCCAAGTTCGTACAAGGAACCATCTTAAGAAGGCGCACCAACCTGATTTTCAGACATAGAATATGTAAACCAATGTTTCTTACATTCCTTCCACAAAGTTTTCTGTAATGCAAATTGTAATAAAATCATGGACAGGTGCTATACTGCACGTTTTTTCCCTTATACTGTAAAGATAAATAGTAACTCTCTAAAGCATAATTTACCAGCCTACCTAGAGGTTTATTTCTGTCTTTTGAAAAGTAAATCAGATCTCTACCAAAAGTGACATTTCTTCACAGCTATGTCAGAGAATTGATGTATAGTGTAAATACATTGCAAGAGATTGTTTGCCACGTTATTCTGTTTTACAGCAGAAGGCAAAGTTTGAAGTACTTCTTTAAACATCCACGTAAGAAGAAAGGCATTTCTATCTAAAAAGCCCAGGGCACTGATGAGGCTATCAGTAATCACATTTAAACACTTCAGGAAAGGCAGAAGAACCTCAGTTAGAGCTCAGATGGTGCAAAATTTCCTTCTTACCTGAGTGAAACCTGATGACAAGCTGCCAAATGCACAGGCACCAGAGGACCACAGTCACTGCACAGCAGGTAATTCCAAGCAGCCTTCTCTCCCAGTGGAGTGAAGGCATGTTGCAGTGCCGACTGTCTGCTCTGCCATAAAATGATATGACGCGTCCATAGCCTCATGGTGGATAAACATTAACGACTCCTCAGCTGCTTTAGAACTTTAACCTTTTCAGTTCCATTTAGGGGGAAAAAAAAAAGCTTTGGTAGAGAAGTAGCACACAATTATTTCAAACATTTTCCATCATAGCTCCTGTCTTCTCGTTACAGGAGAGTGTCCCGGGGCAGACACCCGGCTATGCCTGTACTCACAGGGCCAGAGCCCATTCGCTGTGTGTGGCGAGGCCCACAGCCATGTTGGTGTACCTTTCCTCCCTCCAAGCACAGCACCTCAGTATACATCTATGTGGCCTCAGGTTCCCAGACCAGACCTGGATGTGATCCAAGGACAGTTCCTGGCATGGCCCGCCCATGCCAGGCAAGGTGCTATCACCAGAGGCTTAATCGCAGGGAGGCCAGGAGGGTCTGGGGGAGGAGGCTGGAAAGGGAGAGGTAACCGAGATGGAAACACTGACTTTATTAGGGCTGGCCTACAACAGGCCTTGGTGCTTACTTTCAGGAGTGTAAAAGGCATTTCCATGCTATGTAATCGGGACAGGTGGGCAGGGGGGACTCAGCAGCTGCCCTCGCCTCTGCCCAGCCTGGCAACTGCAGCCACCACACAGGGCCTGCACCCGTGGCTGACAGTGTATGAGGACCTGGCGTGACACGGTGCAACAAGCAAGATCTAAATAAGAAGAATATGAATGTTAACCTCTCACCTCTCCCCATTTGAAATGGAGATGTCACCTACCTTCTTCCCAGAGGGATGCTGGATGCAAACCACAGAGTCCCTGGAGGAAGAGCCTCATGCATCCTCTCTCTGCATCTCCTCCATTAAATGTGGTCGTTCAGCAGGCACTGACACAACGGGGAGTAGAACCTGCGTCTTTGGGCTTGCGAGACATCTTGTCTCATCCAGAGAGGAGTAGGGGCAGAATGAAGAAGGGAAAGAAAACACAGCAAAAATGCACACAAGAAACGTGAAGCAGAAAGAAAATTTACAACACAAGAACTGCTAAAACCAGTATCTTCCGCATGCCAGCATGTCTCCTCCTGACAAATCAAAAACTAAGAGATTAATATCACAGTCAAAAGGAAGAGGCAAGCAGAGAGCTATTTCAAAAATTGATTTGGAGTAAAGATTGTCATTTTGTCATTGGTGGCCAGTAGATGAGTCCCTGGTACATGAGCAGGAACAGCACCCTGCCTTTACAGTGTTCATCCTCAGTGGCTCTTAGGGAGAAAAAGAGGCTTGCTGGGCTTCTTTAACTGCAGAAGCACTTTCATTCTGACTTTAGAAACAAGGTTCAAATAGTACAGTCCAGCAACAGTGGGTTAAGGTACATCCAGTACAGCACCAAGTCTGAGGACTACACCCTATTAAAAAGCATACCCAGCTCCTGACTCTGGTGTCCTTTACATGTAGAAGTGCTCATGGATGATAGCAGGGGCTTTCTGTACTCCCAGAGATTTTAAACAGAAAAGTAGGAATGAAATAAATATTGAATTCCATGTTTACTAATGTTGCCCTTACTGCTCAGTGGGACTACGATCCCTGCTTCATTCCTTTATGTACCTGGCATCACTGTGTATGTCTTCCAGGGGGATGTTGTGTCTCTGCATATGAAATACTGTGATTCCACAATCTTGGGCTGCAGTCTCATGTTTGCAAATGGAAGATGGTTTGTCAGCTGGGAAGTGGCAGGAGGACTGTAGGCAAAAAGACTGGGAACACCTCTAACTTCACCAGGATGCTTTACATAAGCCTTAACGAAAAATAATAATAATGGCTTTAAGGAAAAAAATTGACAAAAGCTTAACAAATTAATAAATACATCCTCAAGGATAGTACATTTTTATTTATGAAAATAATAAATCATTCTTGTATGATAGAAAACTCAAACTGAAAGAAAACCTTATTACTTGCAAATTTGTGTGTGATGCAGCTGTGGGAAGACAGAACTGTTCTTGAGTGACCAGATATGTTTCTTCTGCTTCTTTCCATTTCTTTTGGGACCTTATTGAAGACAGATGTTTCTTATTTTCTTTCTTTTCTGTTTTCAAGCCCAAATAAAGCGTGTTGCCAGCAGTAAACACCATCTTTGACATTTTTTCATATGTCAACTGCATCTGGCCAAATCAGTTACAAACAAGTAAAACTCTGGCAAAGCAGTGCAAGCTTTCACTTGTGCTGTCATTCATTTGTGGAGCAGAAACTCAGCATTGTTGTTTTGGGGGCAGCCACACAAGGGCCATAAAAACCCAGAGCCAATCTGAGAACATTGTTCCACCTATATAGCACTGGAGGCAGACTGGAACGCTGTCAGCCATGAGTGCAGCTTCCTTCCTTCAGTCCTCGATCTAGGAGTGATATCCAGTCGCTTAATGGCTAATCAGTTGCACGGATCCTCTTCAGAAATGGTGTTTTCCTTCTTTCTCCCTTTCAGAGATGCAACAGCTACTACAATGTGCAGACATGACCATTTCTCCTCCAGTTTCATGGCCTTACCCTAATGTTGACTACTTGACTGTGATCCCCTGCAGAATATCTTATTAAATGGCAGAAGTCCTTACATAAGAATATTTCTGAATAAAATTCCGAAGTATGCTGTAGTATTCGTAATTATGCTTTTTCAACTAGTTTTTTTTTTTAATGCATTTTCATTCTAAGAAGCGTGTCCAGTATCTTATAGAAATCCATAAACTGCAACAATTTCACAGCAAGTTGTTAGAAATCACTGTACTGAAAAAGTCATTTTAGGACTAGTTATGCCCTGTTCGACAAATATCAGGCTTTTTCCTCCCACATATTTTGAGCAAGCACATATTTGACCCAGTACAGGTTTTAGAGGCAAGTGCCCAGCAGTTTTCCAGCCATCTTTCTCCCTTTTAACAGATGTGCAGTTGTTGTGCAGTCCTTGGGAGTCCTTGAAATTCAGGCTTCCTTCAATTGCACATGCTAAGGAACTTTTTGGATAAAAAACTATTCTGTTTTCTTCCATCGGCTTCTGTACTAGTAAGTTTTAACCCATTAAGGTGCCAGATTTACCAAAGCTTTCTAGTATCTCAGTAGTAAGGATGAATGAATGTGGGATTAAAATCCGTTGCACTGCCACATTTACTCTAGGTTGGCTGTCAGAGAAACATGTCTACCCACTCCATCTTGCCCCATAAACGATTATGTTTTTCCCCTGAAAACATGACAGACATCTTAGATGAATAAAAAGATTTTATTTAAATAAAATTACAGGCATATCTTGTCTATTACACACTACCATATAGTTTTTAAAAGGCACCAATATTTAACAATAATTTAAGTTCTCTTGAGAGCAGCTACCTTTTTCTGAGTGGCGTTTGTAAACTTGTCAGACTTCCCTCCACTCATTCAATTCCAGCAAAATCAGACACCAGGAAAATGCCGACAGTTGTCCCCTTACCACCATACAGGCACCTTCCTGTTCCTGGACTTCTGCTTTGAACAAAAAGACCGGGTCAGATGTTCTGTGTAATGAAAACCCACCCTTGAAATGGGTTGTTTCTGTCCTTTCTGGTACTAAAAACACATTAGGCACAGAACTCCACTGTAACGCTCACTCTGCATGTACTCTACATATTAAAAATCAAACCCAAGAGACTGCGCTTTCTTTAAGACATCAGGACCTGTTTTACTTGCGTTTCTTCAAGTCTAGTAATACAATGCCACCTTCTCTTACATGAAGAGAGCTTTTGGAAGCAGCGTGTCCTACAGTTCTTGGTCACAGACTGCACTCACCTCCATTTTGGGCTTCTTTAGAGGCACCTTTGCTAAGCACAGCAGCACCACAACCAGCAGCTGTGTCTGGTGGGCCTGCTTGCCCAGAGGATTCACTGCAAGGAGACATGGGGAGATGCAGGGGATACCTCAGCAGGCTGCGTCCTGCTCGGGCTCCCTCAGAAGAAAACGCACAGATGGACAAACACTGCTGGAGTAACACCCGGACATGGATAGGGACAGCGGCTGAGCCAGTCCCAAGCGGAACAGAGGCAGGTGGCAACTCTTCTGGCCATCAAGCCCAAGTACTGGCACTTTCTGCTTCTGAAAAAGCAGGTTTCTGCTAAGCAGCCTCCACGTTCACAGCTCGCTCAGGTGACTGAAGCCCGTGAGGCTCACTTTGTCACTTTGCCAGTTGATTCCGGCTTATCAAGACAGACTGTTGCGACATTCCCCAGGTTCTCTTCGATGTATAACCATCTTCTCCATTTCCCAGCACCACAGAAGCTTTAAACCCCAGCCACGTAGCATGAGTACCAGGTCACAGCTGGGTGCGGTGCCTATGTGTGCAGTACATAGGTATTTGGCCTATGTAGCCCTGATGCTATTACCAGGCAAGATCCTCAGCAAACTGATGGATCCTTCTCCTTATGACAACAGAAAATTTGATTTTAATGGAACTGCAGTAATGAAGCTCAAGTGTTAAATTTGCAGAGGGAAGTGAATATCCATCACTTCAGAGTTTACAGTAAGGCTGCTGCAAAGGCGAGACACGGAGCTACGAAAATGCCATACTGATACCTACTTTACAAAGATGTCCTGAGACACACTTAATTAAAGTTTGCCAAAATATCCAAGACTCTTCAGAGAAAGATATTAAAGAAGAGTGAATAATAAGAAAAACGGAGATATTTGGCTATATATCTGCAGTTTCCCATTTATATTTGTAAACACAGGAATGTCTGGGAGCCAGCTAGTTTTATTTTCAGAAGCAGATTCAGCTAGATAATGTGACACTTTCAAGTCATCTACTTTCAAGTGCCATTATACTTGGTAAAGATCTAAAATAATTTAGAAAATGGCCAACTGAAGTCTTCTAAAAAGACATATCAAATCTCAGCCAGTTTATCATACTTTTTTCCTGCTTAGGTTTTCACTTTGGAGATACAGCACCTTAATATTTGTACAGTATTAACTGGATTTATCAAGAAAAGCACTGAAGAAACTTGCATTGTTTCTGTCTATGAGAATCAAAGTCCTTTCTGAAGATCTCCTTCAGAATAAATGACCTCACTTATTTTAGAGAGGCATTGGTAAACTTGATGTTCTAAAATCCAGCATTAACAGCACACGCAGCTAAGGAAAGCTCTCTTTGGAAAAGAGGAGACAAAAGGAGGTATTCTAAAAATGAAGTGAAATAGCTTTAGAAATAGCCTTTAGTACTTTCTTTTTTTTTTTCCTGAGTCCTGAGATCCCTTTGAGCTAAAAACTACTTTTTGCTCATCTTTTTAAGCAATCAGTTTACCACAATTAGTAATTTTATGTTACTCATTCTTCTGGTTCATGCGGAAAAAAAAAATAGGCAAAATTGGAAACTGGAGGGCTCAGACCCTAAAGCTCTGATTCATCTTCCAGAGCCCCATGCTGCATTCCCTTAGGAGAATATGGAAATAGCAGAATAACAGAAGCAGCACATCTGCAGCACCAAATCCAGTACTATTTGAACAAAAGTCCTGCAACAGCAACTAGAAAATAATACTTTAAGGAGGAATGTTCTAAAGGGAAGAAGGTATTTTCCAGGGTAACCATCTCACCACAGCTGACCGTGCACCATGGCCCACGACCACCAGCACATCTCCTGCCCTCGGACCCCTAGGAAATAGAGCATATGCTGCCCGTCTGCCGAGGTCAGGTTTTGCAAGATTTCAGGAGAGCCAGAGCCAGGCTGCAGGAGTCAGCCCCGTGGGGGCAGTGTTCTTACACACAGCATCACTTTTCTGCCGCCTTCTGCCACGTATCAGTTATTTCGCTGTTGCAACTGTTGAGATTGGAGCACGTCCCAAGTGAGACCGAATGCTGCAGAGGGCACCCCAGGCCTGACTGCAGCTTTTAAAGCGGAAAAAAAAATACAATTAATTTTAAAAAAATGAATTTTTTCGTTATTATTCAGAGAGTGCTGTGGCCAGCTGGGCACAGAGCTACTCTGAAGGAAATCTCTGCCCTCTCACTGTTCACCATGAGGCACTGCACAGGCTGCTCAGTGCTTGTGGGAAGACATACAAATCTGTCTCATCCTGTCCACAGTTTAGCATCACTCACTCCTGACCCAGGTGCTGGGTACAGGAACACATCTGCCCCCAAGTGCTGAAATTGCACCAAATCCCACCTAAGGGAAAGAAATAGCTGGGGGAAAGGAACTGCCTCTGTGGCCAGGGGCTACCCCACTGGACACAGGCTGACCTTACTAGAAAAGAAGCTGCTCTGTGAGCTGGGGAGAAGCAGAGTCAATTCATCGCCTTTCAGAGCCAGATGACAGCAGAGACGCAGGACTATCTAGGCAGAGAAGGGAATAACTGCAGTGGTTTTTAATTACTGTACACCCCTCTGGTCCTCCTACAGAAGTTGAGGAATGAACACACAGCATGCTCCTCAAAGAAATGTTGAAGGGCTTTGCTGTGAGTAGTTCTTTCCATTTAACTTAAAGCCACAAGCAAAGACATGAATGTGTCATACAAGACAGCTGCAAGGCTATGATTTTGTGTGTTGTTCTACTCTTCTCCAGGTCTGCAGATCTGTTTATGCACTGCGTTATTTGCAGTTCAACAAACGCACTTATTTGGACACCCTAATTACAGAAACAAACCCATTCGTTCAGCAGCAGATGGAAAACATTTTGCTTAGCTTTTAATGAGTCTAACACACAGACTTGGTAATGCCACCTCACTCAGTCCAACCCTGCCTAATATTAGTCTGTTTTTCACTGAGGCATGTGATAAGCAAGGTACTAGCGGAACCAACGCAAACCAATACCAGGCTTACCCTCCACAAATAAAGGTCTAACTGTGTAGATGTAGACAGTTCTTAGGGGATGATATTTGCATAGCAAGTTGTACTAAAGAGTGAATGAGATGGTAAACAAACTGAGAAATGAGGTATCAATTAGCCTAATGGTAGAGTGGGCAAACTAGTCAAGCCATATTCATACTAGATTTCATCTTCTGACTCCTGATCTCGTTCAGATGTTTTCAGTAATCCCATTTCCATGGACTGGGACTGCTTAATCTTTGACCGAACTGCCCTGGAGAAAAGAAGAAAGAGTTGTCATACATCTTAGAAATGAAACAGTGACTGAAAGGCTACTCTGGCTGTTTTTACAGGGTAAAAAACTGCTCAACTCATGCATCTGATCAGGGCGTTTAGGTGATCAACTTGCGAAGACCTGTAGCGGGCCACAGCTGAAGGCATTGTGAAGAGGATCAGGTTCACTTTTACAACAAAGTTCACACTGCAGTCTGAGATTTGCCACAGTTAGGACTGGTCAGCAAGGAAAAGAGCTATCTTGAGAAATCAGGGGATGAAACTGGCTAATGAAAAAAAATCAGGTCTGATCAAAGGAAAGTACCAACAACAAAACCTGTCCAATAATCTTCAAGTCATGAAGCCTCCTGATGAATCCACTTGGAAATAGTAAAGCTAAGCACTGAGAGACAAGATGGAAAAAGGTCTCCCCAACTTCTAATTCGTTACAAGTTATGCAGTTACAAATGTGGAAGACTTTCAAAAAGAGTTCATTTTACGTTCATTATTCTATCAGAACTATATTTGATGGATGTTTTTCCCATTTCTACTCAAGCAATGGAGCATGTTTTCTTCACTGATTGGCTGTAATTATTTTCATCTTACTTTCCAAAAACTAATTACTTGGTGAAAATTTTTTGCTTTGTCAATAAAGCCTTCCAAAAATAAAGTTCCTGGTAAACAGAAAGGACTCCATAGTTTTAGACTTTCAAGTAACTTACCAGCTGACAATTGTGTAATTCACTGCAAGTATAAGAAAAGCAAAAGCATAATGCCAGCAATAGCACATGGTCAGGAACATCATATTGGTATGATCCATTTGATTCCACTCTGGGCTCCCATTTGGAGGATAAAGAACAAAGCCAATCTGCAATAAAATACAAGATATTTAACAAATGTCATGAGATGCGCATGCTGTGCCGTATCACGGATTATGCTACCCATCACAGAGCTGACATTTCATTTGCTTATAGCACTGGTTATTAGAAACAGATCTGTGGTCACACTCAGATGGGATGGATCATTTCACAGAGCTTTGTGCAGAGATGCCTTTGAAGGCACAGAGCCAGTTCCAGAGCCCCTCTGCTCTTGCTCAGAGAGTGACTGAGCAGCCCAACAAGGCCCACAGCAACCAGAACCATGTGTGGTAAGGAAAGGGGCTAATGCTCAGCCACATTATGTCACAACTGCAAACCCATCACCACACAGAAAACCTGACCAGCCGCTCACGCTGACTCGCTTCTTCCCAGCAGTGCCTGGGAATGCGTTAAACAGTTCAGAAGATGAATAATAAATCAACAAATAAAGGCAATCCCTAGGTCTGCTTCCATCCAGGAGAAACATCAGGTTTTGAAATAACCTAAAAACGTAGATTTCTCACCCAAGGCTATAAACTCATGAGAAGCACATAGCTCATTTGCTTAGCCAGAGCTGGGAAAGACCAACTCATATTCATATTGCTGCATAAAGTAGGGAGCTAGTAAACCCATGGCTGGTCAGGGGGCTGACCTGACCAGCACCCCTCCTCTGTACTGCCTGACACTCTTCAAAGTCACTGCTCAGCCACATGGTTTAAAATTTTTGGAGTTGGGAAAAGGAGTAGAGGAAGAAGGAGGGGAGAAGAGCATTTTGCATTTACATGCTGAGAATTCAATGAATGAAGGTGTTGATGAAGCAGAAAGAAAGCTCCTTTACCTTGCACAAAATTGTCATTCTGCAGCCAGTATGTGGTTTTCAGTCACACATATGGTTGAAGTCTAATGTGGGTGTGAAAAAAGCCACACTTAAATCTTTTGTATTTTTAGCTCTTCAGTTTTTACTTTGAAACAAAAAACGCATTGTCTCTGGAGCTGAAGAAATAACTTGTTTTAAAGCTAGACTAGACAGACAACAAAGAATAAAAGACTGCAACTAATCCCACTTTTGCAAAGCTTCTTAAATCACTGCAGAAAAGTTTACAAACAAGAAAGTAAAACACTGAGTGCTGCAGCAGCAGGCTCTCAAGTTCACTTATAGAAAAATACTAGTTTAGGAGGTCTGTCTTCCTGCCAAAGCAAGTATTTAAATATTTTATTTGGTGCTGAGTGTCCAGTTCTCCTAAGGAACAGCAAACGTTTTTATTCATCGTGTCTGGCCAACATATAAAAAAGGGAAGGCAGTCTAGACATGCCGGAAAGAAAAATCACTGGAGTGACCTCAGTTCTCCACTATAAGATCAAACACATGGAGTCACCAGCACTCCTACTGCTCTGTTGTAAGGTCGTGGCAACTCATGGGACTCTCTCTAGCAGCAAAGGGATGCTATCAACTATCCGTTAATCCAACAGTATCCCACGTAAGCCAAGGCATGGCAGCTACATTCTGTAGAGTCCTCGCTGCAGCTACATGTCCAAAACGTACAGCTTTAGATTGTTACTTCCACTGCTCACGTGCTAAAACATCACTAAAGTTATAAACTGGACATCACCCACGGTCTTAAGGGGAATTGGGAGTTTAAATACCTTTTGAATCTACGTTGCCACAGCCGAAATGTTTTTAGAAAGTAGAAAGAGGCAGCCTGCTCAGCGCATGAAAAGTACTTTCCGCTTTCATTCCTCTTTGTAGCAGGCTGACTGAGCTGCTTGCCTCCCCTTTCCTGTTCTCCCCTGGGCACTGACCCCTGGCTCCCACAGCAGCAAACACAACGGGGTTGTAAAATCGCTGCCGTTTGGCAAATTTGGACAGGATGTTACAGAGATCATCCATCTTGGTTTTTGTATTGACTCAAATAAAAGGCAGCAGAAGTAAAATGGCCTATTGTCTGTAAAACACCTCTTCAAAGGGACAAGAACAGTGTGTTGTTTTCTATGAGTCCTTTGAGGTCTGTATTTAAAAGGCATATTAAATCACCTGCAAAGGGGTAGATCACTAACACTGGTGAAGGAGGAGGTGGCTAAGGCAGAACAGTGACCCACCTGCCAGAACCAGCTGCCTTGTAGTATGCAGAGGCTTGTACGGAGCATCTCGAGTACAATACTGCCACGGAAGAAAACTTCCAGAAATATGCAAACAGCGGCTCCAAAGATAGCATACAGCAATAACTGATGAACGTGAATATCCAGCATGGCTCTCCCATGAAGGTGGTAGCAAAAGAGAAAACCTGGAATAAATTAAGTGAGCAGTTTAAGTAAGCAGTGCAACAAGAGGGATGCTATGAGATATACTGTGCCTACAGAAAGTAAAAATTGAGTATGTCTGTAGTGCAATTCTAGCTCGTGACAGCTGTGCAGGTAGATGCACACACGCTGGCTTTCAGATAACAGTTTCATATCATCTCAGTACATACACTGAAGCACGTCTGATTACCCAAAAGATTCTCACAACATTCCTGTTACTATCTTAGCAATTTAGGAAAGCACAAGTGCAGCTGTGCAATGTGGGACCATGTTCCTGGGCTATAGTGTGGACAAATCCTTGGCAGCTTAAGGAAGGCCAAAAATGCTTTTTTATTATTTTATTATTTTTGAAGGTTTCAGGATGTCAAATGCTCACCTCCCATTGAGTTCATTCTCTAAGGCTGATTTGAGAATCCCAGCCAAAGGGCTGATAGTTGTGTGCCACATTCACAGGCGTCTCTGCAGGGAGAGGTAAACTCACCTTCAATAAAAACTGCTAAGGAAAGCATCATCCTGTCCATGGCCACTGGCAATGCATTAGTCCCATGAGCCACTATGTCAACCAAGCCTGAAATGCCATAAAAGAGATACATGGTGGCATGCTGCCAGTTCATCAAGTGATCCCAGTGCTTTTCTTCGTAATTATACAACTTCAGGTGAGGTCCATCAGGAACAAACTGCTCAGCCACCATTCCTGAAACAAAATGAGAAATACTACTCTTTGTCCTGGTGCTTAGGATGAAGACTGATGAGAAGACTTTTTTCGAACAACAGAGAGATCAATATACACCGATGAAGCACAGTGTCAGACATCTGTGCATTCAGTCCAGTTTCCTGAGGACTGCTCCAGGTGATCGCTGTGCTTTGCTCCCTTCTCCCCAGTTCAGCCATTCCCAGTAAAGTTTCTAACATGTTGTCCAAATTCAAATGAAAAGAGACCTCAAAGACATTAATGTTCTATAAATTTTCAACAAAAAAGACAGCGGGTGGAAGAGAGGCAAAATAAGTTTCTTTGCTGAGGGAAAGACCACAGAGTGAGCTCAAGCATATATTAAGCATCACATAATTCAGAAAGGAGAAAGCCACAGGAAACCAGGCTTCAGCTCCACTCCTGGTGGGACTATTTGCATCTTGCAGTTCCCAGTACTGAAAATGGAGATGGCCTTTATGTGCTTTTTATTCTTCTGATTTTTTTTTAAACAAATGCTATTGTATTAGTCGACTGACTAAACTTTTCAGCTGTCTCTCCAGTGGTTTAAACATGAGGTTAACACATGCTGAAGTACCCAGAAGAAAGATTTCCCGTTTCAGCCCCCTGAAACATGCAGGATGGCAGAGTTCAAATTCTTAATTCAAAAGAGAGCTTTCTTATAAAAACGTACAAGGAAATCCCTCTGCCATGCAGCACTGCTGAAGGTCCCATGAGGACATACACGGAGTTAGTATTTGCATTGCTGCTCCACCGCCTCCCTTACCTTGGCCTCTTGTTGTCTTGCTAACTAAACACAGTGCTCCAGAACGGGGAAAGCGGCTTTTGGATACTTTACATGATCAATGAAGTTTGTGAAGGGCTCAGTACATATTATGCTTTTCAGACGTTATTTGTGTTGTTTAGTATAGCATGTGCCAGCATTCCTCTGTATAAGTGGATATATTATAGAACTAATGCAGTTTTTCCACCTTTATTTCAAATTTTCCTAACACAGAAACAGCAGCTCTTATTCCTTCAGCTGAGTAAAGTGTTTGTCCTTGCCAAACTTCCTCGTCCACATTTTTAACTGGAATTGAAATTACCACATGTTAAACGAATAGCTTTTCTTTCCAGGGTGAAAATAAAAGCACTGCATTCGTGTTCTAGTTGACTGACTAGCTCTAGACACTGACAGGGACATCTGTAGGAAAGATGTCCTTACCCACACCTCAAAATGAACATTATTATTCAGGTTTTGATCATTTTTGAGGCATACAAAATCGTACCCGCAACATCACTTCAGTGCTGATGTATCTCAATCGATACAGCTCCCAAAGGGGAAGGAAAAGCATGAAGGAGGCTTTGGAACACGGGGATAAAGCCTGCACCTGGATTAGACGCCAGGGAACTGTGAGCATTCAAAAAGAGCAGATAGATAAAATAGGACCTTAATACTAAAAATTAAGATATTTTCTAACTTGAGTCCCACATGTGCTGAGCTCCACCTGCCCCCTGTTTAATTTACTTCCTTGATAAAGGCAAACAGCTGTACAGCACACAAGGATCCAGACAAGGCCCAGGCCCTTCCATGCAGCTGCACAGCTCTCCGAATGGCCCCATTGCCTTAGTGTGCAGGTCCCTTCGCCCCAGCTTGAGAAACAGGACCCCTCACGCCTGTTCTGCAGCAATAAGACCCAGAGTTGGTCTTTCCCTGCGAATATTTTCACTTTTCCATGACATTAATGAAAAGCATCTGCATTTATACGTTATATCAATAGCTCAGAGGAGCCTACAAATGGCTGAGAGCTGGCAGGCCATCTGAAACCGTTCACAGCAGTGGGTTGGAATGGCTGGATTCAAAAGGAGATAAGCAATGCCCCACAGCCTGGTACTAACAGGCTGCACGAGGGCCTCCTGCCCAAACACCTTTCCTCCCTCCCTGAAGCAGTGAGCAGCACATGGACAGTCAAGTGGAGCACCCATGAAGGAGCCAGGAGAACTTACAGAAGCTCCCGAAGAGTGCTGTGCGTGGAAACCATGCTACAGTCACAGGGATATCATTAATAACAGATGCTCCACTAATTCTTAGATGCATAGTGTTCAAAGGCCACGAGGAATTAAGTAAAAGCACCTAGTCTGACCAAAATGTCTATCACAAGATATCAAAGAGTGCCTCACAGGTTTTTTTTACTGAGCAGAACAGCATGCATCCATCTAAAGCCCTGTTTCAGAGTAGCATCCTCTCTTGAACTCAAAAAAATAAATTAGAGAACCTAGTATTTTGTTGCACTGGTTCTTGATGTCATCCTTCCTGCATCACTAATTAAAAGCAGAACAAAACAAAGAATCAACAACAAACAAACAAAAAACAGAACAAGATACATTTTGTCATAGAACAAGCTTTGAAAAAAGGTGTAAAAAGCCCTTTGCGTTTTTATTTTTTTTCCTCAAGTCCACCTAACTTACCAATCAGGGCAAAGACAGCCTTGATGATGCCCTCAACAAATTCCAGGCGCTGAAATCCTGCCCTGGAGCCCAGGTAGCAAGCACTCTTGTTCTTCCGACAGACATACTTCAGGGGGTACTTCACTGACCACCACAAGCCAAAAAGAAGGAAAAAGCTCCCAGGGAGGGCATGGCCTTTGAAATTGCCCATGGTTTTCTACTGTGCAGTACCTGAAGGTAAAAAAAAAAATAGAAGCAGATTGATTATTGGAATAGTAGGAGAATTCTGTGGATTATCATTTTAAATGATCTCTCTGCTTAGATCAGGAGTGTAACTGAAGTAAGCACTCCCACTATTTACTATTGCATTTGGGTGCTTATCTCCCCTGGCTGCTCAAGACACCCAGCCAGTCTCCCAAGCTCCACAGCTTTGCAGAACAAAGGTAAGTGAGCCAGCTGCAAAGCTGCTGACATGAAGTGCAGAAGTGGCAGCTGTCGAGTGAAGTGAAAAAGCAATTGTTGTACACAGTCGCACGCTGGTGGACTTGTACTACCAAAACCGAGAACACGAATATTCAAAGTCTGGCTCCTTCACCTTTAGAGTACTGTATGTTTCTCTACTCCACAAATCAAGATAATACCTGATTGAGGGAAAATTGGATTGTGTACAGATCTGAAGGGTAACCACTTGCTAATAAATTATTTTGTACTTTGATCCAGGTGCCTCACGATCGTGACTTGTTGCAAACATCAAGCAATTCTCAGCATTTGATAGGTGAATTATGTACCATCACCTAACCATATGTTATCCCCATCAAGTACACTGAGTTACATGGTTATTGCTTGGTCAGTGTCACACAGCTGCTTAATGGCATCACCACTAACAGGAGTTAGTAATCGGGGTCACCATCCCAACTTCTAGGAGATCTAACTTAGCTCCAGTAGCTTCTTCATTAAAACTAAAGCTCTACGATTAGATTGCAATGTTTTTTCTTTCAGCTTTTATTAGCTGAGTTGTTGTGCATCGTGACCCAAAGGCACATAAGATCTTCGCAAAGACAACACGTAATCAGGAATAACCACTTACAGAGCATTAGCAAAATGTGCTTTCTGTTATTATCGTCGCTAACTTAAAAATCTCATCGCCACACTACACCGGAGCCATCTGGTCATTAACAGAATACGGAGGCTATGGTGTATTTTTCATTTCAGTAAGCATTCCCTACAGTCAGCTCTGCATAAGAGGTTTTAAGCTGTGGCCTGTGGGCCACGGAGTGTTTGCGGATGGTTCCCGTAATGCTGCCTAGTCACGTAGCGCATGCCCGCTCCTACTTCTGGAGGCTAAATTCCACTTAAAGCATTATTTTTCTATTTATTATTTTTGGGAAGGGAAACTTTTCCACGTACACAGGTCCAACAGCTGCTGTAAGACTATTACCCAGTTGCAGGAGGAGAGGTGGCCTATATAGCCACAAAGGAGACGTGAAAAAAAACCAAGAGCGTGCTTCTCTCCTCTTGTTGAGAAAAGTGATGGTGATGGAAACCCTCATTCCCACTCACAAGGTGAGCTCCAAATCGAGTTCTAAAGCTCCCCAGTGCTCAGCACACCAGCATGACAAGTCAGCCTGCTGGGTTGTTACCTGCATGTTTTATTGGGGTGTCTGCAGGTGGGGACAGCCCTGCTGCTCTGCCTGGTTCTTCTGAAATCAGCTGGCCCAAATGGCACTGCTGTCTTTTCAGACTTATTATTTTTTTCCTTCTTTGAATTAAAGGAAGAGGAGAGGCGGGTGAAGCAGCCTTTCCCCACCCTATGTCTGATCTCACTGAACGCCATTCATTAAAAAGGCTTTGTTCATTAGGTATTTTGTTATTCACCACAGGTGCACAGCGCTCCACACGGAAAGATTTACCCTGTACCACTCATCAAAGTGAGATACTGCATTACAAAGGTAAGTGAAACCTATGGAAGTCCAACCTCCAGGAGATTAAAGCTGCAGTAACATCATGCATAACCATGCATAACCAATAACCATGCGTTAGTGTACTTTGGAGTGCTCTGTATAGGAAACATCAAAGGTAAATCTGTCTGTAGTCACACCTGGGTTATTTAGTGCTCTAATACTGCAAGGTTTTTCTGATGTAAATCTGGGTTATCCATCAAGATAGTCTGTTCAAAACTATTCAAAATAAGGAAAAGGAAGAAAGGGACGAGAATGATGCAGCAGCTACTGCTGCGTATCCAATAAAAACAGAACACAGAAAAAAAAAGTATCTTGTGCTGTAAGCAAAACAGTTGAGTATCACTAGTTTAGGGGAGCCTAACCTCCAGTTTGAGTTCATCTGAAGATACTGGGACTTATTTGCATGGTTTCTCCAGAAAGACACACATCGGTTCTGCCAGCTGCACGCTGTGGGCTTTGCGTGACACTGAGGACACCGCGAGGGCCCGCAGGACGAGCACTGTGAGGCCACATCAGGCTACCGCCTTCGCCTCCATGGCGACCAGAGGGAATATGGCAACCCCCTGTGCAGCCCAGCCCAGGAATAAGTTTGAGGATCCATTTTCACAAAGCCTCATCCCATAAACCACCAGAGGGCTGATGTTGCAGTGTGTGCACATCCCAGACTCCCTTTCATCCTCAGTGGTGATCAGCTGTCCAGGTAGTTTCTAAATATTAAGCACTAGGCAACGTTTCTGCAGCTGGCTGGAATAAGGAATGAGAATAATTTACAGCTAGTTGTGACCACAAGATGCTTTTTTTTTCCCCCCTCCATATGTGAGGTCAAAGTATCGTTTTTCTTGCAGTAATCACATAAAGCTTTGCATGCTTTCAGCCTTTCCAGAAATTACAAGCTGGGTGGTATTGCAAAAGTACTTTTACACACAAGCTTTGCCAACCAACTGCAGGTTGTTGATGGCAGCCCACAGATTCCACACGTAACTGCAATGCTCTGTGTACCCTGGATGTTCATTCCCCAGCGCAGGCCGCACCTTACTCCCTGGGGTCAGAAGGGAATGTGGGGATCAGGAAGGAATGAGCAGATGCTGTCTCCAGCTGAGCATTCCAGAAAAGCTGTGCATTTTGCTGGATATTGAAAGCTGCCATCTTAGCCTGATAATTAACTCATGCTGGTAGAGAAATGAAAGGAAAGTGAGAAACAGACTTTAAAAGTTTCGTTTAAACATCCTCTGACTTTGTTGAGAGGGAAGCTCCGTAACTTTTGCCGATTTCACTCACATTTTCTTGAGGCTGCAGTGTGGGGACTGGGGCATAACTTGGAAGCTCTACGAAGAAGCCAGCTTCACCACCTGGCTACTCAGGCAGCTGCTATGTTGCTTTGCGGAGAACTAGACTCACGTGCTTTTCTACCCTTCTCCCTTCAAACATGCAGAGCCTGAGGCAGGACAGCCCACGCTGGACCAGGACGCAGTCAGCACCAGCAGCACAGCAGGCAGCTTCCCTGCCCCGCACATTCTTCTGTCACATCAGCGTGCCCTGTAATTTCCTGTGTTTATCAGGCCCTGGGGGATGTTGAAGAGGACAGTCAACCAGAACATTTTTTTTCCCCAAGATGACAGGAGTCACAGAGGACACCAACTCACTCCTCTGCAGTGCTGCAGAACTGTGTGATACCAGAATTTAGAATATTAAACATTTGCAAAGTAGTGGTAAAAACAAAGTGTTATTTTTTAATTTATACGCAATGCCGCAGTAATCAATCGTTGTGTCAGTAAAATAATGCACACCGATGAGAGGAGGAAATACCACATTGCCTGACACTTTCTATCCAGTGCACAAATCCTGATCCCACAGCTTCTGGTGAAAATGGAAACCCAGCACATCCCAATGCACCGGAGATGAAGAAAATCCCAGGCACGTTTACCTGAATACCGAAGTTTTGAACCTAAACTACTTGAACTACTACTTGCACTTGAAGATGCATTCACAATGCAGGTGCCTTTTACCCTGCAGCCGTTAAATAGCAAGCATCACACAAGAGCCACGCTGATCTGGAAAACAATGCCATCTGTCATTACTTTGTTTGCTGTATGCAACGTTGATTTCACATCAAGAATAAGAGTTTCAGTAGCTACAACCCCATGTTCCCAGACGAGATCACTGCGTTGGTGTTAAGGGAGCACTCAGCTGGCACCCACAGCCACCTCAAAATTAAACTCACGTTAAGTATTGCACATGCTAACGAAAGCAGCACTCAAGACTTCTTGAAATGCTGAAAAAAAACTTACAGTCTTGATAGATTTGACTTAAAGGTGTGGAAGATACAGAATTTTAGATCAAAAAAGCATTATGTGTAGGTATCTCTGAAGCCTGTAAGAAGAATTCACACCTTGACAGAACAGGTCCACAAGAAGACAGGGATGAACAACAAAGGTCCCAAAACTTTAACGACCAGAAGTCCACATCCTGACCTTAGAAAGGAGGAACTCCAAGCCAGGATCCCTCACAGAGCTGAGCTGGGCCCACAACCCAAGCTGCTCTGTTTCTTTTAGTACCTCCTGTCCGGCAGCAGCTCCTCCTTGCACGACACTTGTCCCTCTCAGCCCAAGTGCTCCTCACTGAGTTTTTTCACCTCCCGTGACCCTCTGCTTTTTGGCTTTCTTTCCCTTCCTCTGCACGTCCGCTGACTCCGTTTCTGCTCCCGTGCTCGGGCGGGCCATCTCGGGGTTACCCAGGGACAACAAACACGCCATCACCATCTTACCATTGGCTCTCCACATCAGAGCAGCTGCTACTCCGTGGATATGAAACTTTTAGAATCCAGGACTGCCAATTTGAAGCCTTTTATGCAGATTGCAAAGAAGATGCTAGTTTAAAGCATCACCAAACATGAATGAAACATGGTAAGCAGAAGCGTATGCTGTGCTGTGAACACTGGTAACCTTCCACCTGCAGGACAGTATCAACCTGACAAAAATCGGAAGGAGCTGATGTCAATACATGCAAGAGCACTAACAAGTCCTTGACAGTGTGCACAGGAAGGACTCAGTTTTCACACCAAAACCTCGCAGCCCAGCTCGGGCAGCCTCTGCAGTGCTCAGATGGCCCCTGACTGGGCCACAAGCAGGTGACACCGCCAGGAGCTGAGCCCCTCCTCTGCCCTGGCAGGGAGGAGACTGGAGCACTGTGGCACATGTGTTCGGCCTGCTGGCTTCTCCTGGAAGCTCCTGCGAGAGACAGCCTCTTTTTCCTGAATGCATGATTTCTGAAGGTATTTCATCAAGCGATTCCCTACCTCCAGCCATCCTGTCTGTCTGTGGAGTACAGGCAGGTGGTGTGGGTGAGCCCCCGGGGCTTTGGGTAGGAAAGAAAAACAAAGTGATTCCAAACACGTGTTTAAATCTCATGGATTTCAATGCTGGAACCAATGATCTCTGAGAGCTTGGGGCTTGCAACATTGTGTTGTGATACCAAGGGAAAAAAAAAAAAAAAAGATAAAAAAGCTTTCTTGTGAGTAATTCTCATAAAGCCACGCAACAGAGCTGAAGGTGGGATTTGCACCAACAGCTTTGCCTTGGCAGGCTTGCCTTTGTATCTGGAAGCTCTCCCGAGCAAGGTGCACCACTTGTCACAAGGGCAACCAAACACACTGCCTCTGCCCACTGCTGCCTGGGAGAGAAACAGGCTTCCAGCAGCAGCAAGATGCAGGAGGAGAAACGTGAGTGAAGAAATGAGTGCTGGCAAGGCAACATCGGTAATAGCTGAGTGAAACAGCTGTCCCAGTTATCCCAGCTGGAAAAATTGAAACACCGCAGGGAAACAGGTACAGTTCCTCATTACAGGACCACCTGGCACTCTGTGGATGGGAATCAGCCAGGGCTAATGCCGCGTTGGCAGGAAATGATGGTCGCTCTGTGATGCTTTGGGATTCCAGCAGACCTGCAACTCTCCTAGAAGCACTGGCATTACAGATGCCACACGCTGCACCGCAGAAATGGCTCAAGTGCACGGTCAAAATGTGGAGAAGGGATTCTAGAACTTTTTTGAAAAAAAAAAGAAAACAATGTTTAATTATTTACAGTCCCTGGTTTTAGGAGCTTGCCTGGCTCACACCAAAGAAGAGATCCAAAGATCCAAACGACCACCGCTGCCCACCACAAGTGAGTGTGAGCGTGTTTGGTCACACCTAGGAAGCAGCTGGCAGTTCTGACACCGAGAAGACCTGATTCATTTTTGCCCTAAGAAGGCTGAAAAACACAAGCCCCGTTTTTGTGCTGCTGCGCTGGCTGCCTGCAGCACCGGGTAAGATGATATTTCCAGGTGGATTCCGTGTGTGAAAGCAAACAGAGAGCGGTTCGCCCAAACACAGGCGGAATTATCCAGGCTGCTCCTCAAGCTTCGCTTGGCCTCTCTGTCCCAGCAACTATTTCTACCCACGCTGCCCACAACTGAGACAAATCTGTCTGGTTCGCCCAACCCTGTTTGTAAAGAGAAATATTCAGGAAAAGTCTGCATAAGCAGCACCAAAAAGTGGCAAGAAGCTCCTGAGTGAACTTCGGAGAGGTAACAGCAGAGCCAGGGGTGAATTATCACATAAGATAGAGTCTGAATCCGTTCCTTTCACAAACTGCAAAGTACTTATGGTGATGCACGGAACGCCACACGTTGCAATTTAAAGAGGACTACAAAAGCAGCAATAGAAGGCGAGGCAAACCAAGTTATATACATGCTGGAGAAGTCACAAGTCCTAGGTATGTAAACGCATGGTAATCCGCAAACAATCTGTTTTAAATAGGAAAAAGCACAAATACTTTTTCAAGTACTTCTAAGTTCAGTTCCTAAGCGCTGACATTTCAGAAAGCCATTTCTCAGAGAGACACCAAAACGCTCGATACCAAGTCAAGTCCTCAGCGCTGGCGGGTGAGCAGAACATCACCCTAAAACTGAAACAAAACGCGGCACGGGCAGAGAGGCTGGAAAAGCCTTCCCGAGCCTTGCTCTGTCTGGAAAGGAACGGAGAGGCAGCGGGGGCCGAAGCTGGGAGCCCCGCGTCCTTACCTGCACCGCCGGCTCCGCGCTGCCCCTCGGCGCTACCGGCCCGGGCGGCCCCGCGGGCGGGAGCCCCGCAGCTGCCCCGCGCCCTGGCGGCCCGAGGGGGCCGGGCGGCTCCGCCCCGGCTGAGCTCGGGGCTGGGGTAGGCAGGGCCCCTCCTCTCCTTCTTATTTTTTTCTTCCTTGGAGAAGACGGTTTTCTCCAGGAAAATAGTCGCCCGTCGCAGTAGTTCCTGTAATTACACCGGAATGTATGGCAGAGCCCTGGATCCAAAAGAAGAATGTCCAAAAATACAGCCTAAAGGGTGAAGCCACAGCTTTGTTTGCAAATGTCTTGCCGCCGTAAACGGTGTTGTTAACAATCCTGAATCAATCACAGCGCAACAAAAAGCATCTGACGCTGCATCGCCTCTGTTGTATTACTCACCAACTCAGACCTTACAATCAGAAAAACCCTCCTTCGAGGTATATGCCGGGAGGTTGTGACAAGCAGGTCTTTGGGCTCTGCTTAAACCATGCTGGCAGCCTCCCTGACCCTTCCCACCCGTGCCAGCACCAAGCTCTCACATGGCTGATCTCTGCGGCACTTGGGATGGCCAAGAGGGGTGCCCTCTCCCCACCAGTGAGCCACAGCTTGGACTGAACCCTGGGGATCCCCCGGGGCCCCTAAGTTTCTGCCTTGCACGATGTGAAAGCTTTTTGCCTGAAGAAAATAGTGGATGAAATTAACGCCGTGTAGAGATTAAAACAGATTAAGAGTGCATTCCTGTTTGATGCCATTCATCTTTTTCTTGTTCTCAGCCAGCCCTACCCATGCCTGTCTCTTTAGCATCTAGTTACACTTACATTCTCAGATAAATAGCACTGCTTCAAATACCCTTCGGCATCTGGCAAGCAGATGCCTTTGCAGGTTGGGTGATGTCACCAGTGCAGAGAAAGAGCCAATGAACGTTTTTCTGAAGGACCGCCTCTCTCCAAACTGTGCTCCAGAATCCATCTTCTGTGGCAGCTGCTTCTCTTTCCTGCTCTGAGCAACTTCTTTAGCAATCTTCTTTAGACAGCAGAATGCATCTCACATGATGGCATTAATTCCTACCTAATGGATTTCCTTCTGTTGCAAAAGACTTTCCAGTTAGACTAAGCTAAATCAGCAAATGAAAATGGCAATTACCTCATCTCTTCGCCCCTAGTTTGATGTGTTTGTCTTGGCAGTGGAGCAAAAATCACTTCCTGGGATTCCTCACTTCCATTCATACTTAAAATGATATAAAAGTGATTCTAAGTAACAATTAGTGTCTCCAAGGTCAAAAACTCCAATTAGAAAACTCCAACTGGAAACCCTGCAGGGATTCTGCATGTCTGCAAGGATGATTGCAATGTGAATTAAGGTAATCACAGACAGTAAATGTGTAGAGTATTCCACAGTACTGTTAGGGACTATGGGAACAGCAGAGCGTCCTTCACATTTTTTTAGAAAAGACCAACCAACAAGAGACCAAAAGTTAGGAAATTGATTCACTGTACCTGTTCCAAATGTATGATACAAGCCTGGCACAACTCTGCACTCCTCCATCTACCCATTGCAGAAAGCACTCTGTCCCAAACTGTTGATGGTAAAATGAGACAAGAACACTTTCCTTGCTCATGGGAGATTCTGAGAACCAGAACAAACACGAGCAAGTTCCTCAACAAAATGTTAAATATTTAAAAATGGACAAAAATAAGTGAAAAAGACTTGTTCATTTCACAGTCTTCTTTCCTGCCTGCCCAGGATTGCTTCCTACAATACGTTTGTGAAAGACAATCAAAATTGTTAATACATTCATTTTACTATCTTGTAACTAATAGCCTGTTGGATCCGTTCCACTTTTCTTCCTTCTTAATGTGTCCATAAGCAAACGAGCATGCTTAGCATTGTAGTGAAAGTTAGACCTGTGCTACGAAGGATTCTGGATGACCACTCAATACTTGAATGGGATTAAAACACTGCTTTTTGCTGTCTGGTAAGATGACTACATACCCATGCCGTGTGTCCTCTCTAACACAGTAAATTCTGTATACCTGGTAAGAAGGTATCAAATAACTGCAAATAGAAACAATGGCTTATAAAATGGAAAAGCAAGATTCTTTGACCGATACAATCCAGGTGCATCCTGTATGTCTGCCCATCTGACAAACTCATTATTTCCATATGCCCTTGTATCCTTCTGTTTTTGCCTGGAAAATTCCTTCTTAGTTCAGAATCCCTCTTTTCTTGCTAGTCAAAGGAAATAGCATCCACAAAAAAATATTAAGACACATACTTTAAATAAATAGCCATTGGTCTTGAGTTCCTAAGATGCTTGGCAGAGTAGACTTTTTGTGGCTGTTTCGTTGGTAGTTCGCTGATATTGTGCTCTGCACCTGAACCAAGTCATAAAAACATTTCCTCAAGACTAAGCCTAAGTGCTGTGGTAGGAATTTGCAAATAGTGCTTGAGGCACTTTTTGCAGGAGTTACCCAGACAAAACATTGCAAGTTCAAATGTCCATGGCTCTGAGCCCCGGGGGTCTATTACACCGCCCTTGGTGCTGTGCCCAGCTTTTTGGTTCATTAGAGTTACCAGAGGTATCAGGCACTTATATCAACGGTAGCAAGCACTCACCTCTGTACTTTGCCATTTGCCCACTGCCACACACATGTGCCTCAATCTGAATACATTAGAGACAAATTGGAGTTACGCATATTTTGTGATTACTTGAACACCTGCAGCACGACCAAGAAGGGTCACAACAGCCCTTGTAGGCATCAGAGCTTGTTTCAGCCCAGTCACTTGAGGCACAGCTCTATCAGCAAGTGGCGGAAGCCAGCGTCACCACAACCCTGCTCTCTGAGCTGTTGTCTTCAGGGCTCCAGCAGCTGCAGGCTGTGTCTTTGGCCTTTGCTCTCTTACACTGGGCAGCTGCCTTCATGGCAGCCTGCCTCTGAGGAAGGAGGCCTTGCTCCAGGCTGGCCGCAGAGCAGACACCTGCGCCATCAAGGCCCTGCACGGCCTGCACACCTCCCAGGCCTGCTCCAGTCCAGCATGGCACATTCACAAAACGTTTCTGTATGAAAGCAACCCTGCAAGCTCCAAGCCCAAGGTCTGCTCTTCATGGTCATCTCCCTAACAGCACATCTCATTTATAGCTGGGGAAATGCAGCATGCAAGTGTAGCTGACATGGGTAAAATAACCAATCTTCAGACAGAGTGCACAGAAAGTTAAATGAATAATTCTGTCATCACAAAGTTTGTGCAACAGTTGAATAAAGAGCAAGTGCATGCATTGGCTATGCCGTACGAAAACCAAACATTGACATTCGGTTTTCATTACAACTTGTAGCAAGCAAAATAAATGAAAACTGAACACAAAGACCCATTTTATAATGGCCCAATTTTCTGAGGCCTCTTAGGGATATTTGCTCTTGTAAGGATTTGTGAAATTTGTAAATCTTGCTTTTGTAAGTCTTTTTGGTGATTTGTTTTTGTGTGTGTGTGTGTGTGTGTTGGTATGCTCTCTGTGTGTTGACCAGCTATTTGCCAAGGTCACTCCTAGTATATATGAATGTATATCCATCTTATGAAAGTATTTCACACAGAAGAACATGTAAAAACAATTACTGAAAAAAAAGGAGAAAGAGGAAATGTCATCATTCCCCTACATGCATTAACAGAAGAGCTGTAATGACTGCAGTTGCAATATCAGAAACAATTTGTAATTCATAGGTAATTGGCAATGTTTCAAACTGATTATAGTCCTTTGAAATAACTCTAGCAATTTGGCATGTGGAATCCAGTGCAATAAAGCCAGAAACATGCTAACAGTAAGAATTTTCTCTCTGGACTTCTCCATTTCCATATATCTGGTATTCAGAATGGTGAAATCTGGGAAAAGCAGAAGCACTGTAAGAGAACACTTTGCACATCCTGAATATTTTACTTCTGATAGTATCAGTACTCGAATATTTGCCTTGACACTGTGAGCTATGCAGGTGAGTTATTCTACAGCACAAATATGTGCAAACAATGATCTCTATCTGAATTTTGCAGATTATTTGAAAATTACATGCACTAACCTTGCATTTTTTAGTGGAGGATTGCCAGTAAGGGACTAGTCAAGCAACATCCTCAACAGCATAACTGATAGATAGTGTCAGATGGGAGAGATCTCATCTGTTGTACTCACTCAGGGTCAAATACCAGGCAAAGCCAAAGTTTATCAGTTGTTGCAGAAGCTGGGATGTGGAAATACAAGGCAGAGGAGAGTGGGCAAACATGGGGAATTCTACCAGCTAAGTAAAGAAACTACCACGATGGAGAACTAGAGACTCTCCCAGCCTCTATCAGGTTCCTTTGCCATTTCTAGATGGGCTACCTGTGTGTCTGCATTTGACTGGCTGTTTCTGGTTTGGGGGCACCAGCTCAGCAACATCTAGGTTACAAAGGTATAGAAGCACCAAGCCCTCAGAACAGCAAATGAAGTCTACTGGAGCAGTTATTTCAAATACAAAGTATTCTGAAGTAATGTCAGAGACAGCAGTGCATTCAAAAAGATGTACAATCATAGCAAAAGGTTCTTGGTTCCCCAGAAATAGTATATCCTTTAACGTACATTGTGATGATAATCATGCTTGCAAAACATCCAGGTACTGCAGGAAAGGCACCCAAGAAAACCCTATGAAGAAACTAGTGGTTCTGAATGCTGCACCATTTTCAGGTTGAATGGTGACAAATAGAGCTTGTAGTCACACAGGAAATGTAGTCAAGGAAATGCAAAGACCAGCTCCATTCCCAAACACTGTCCTTCGTTTACACTAAATGAGGCGCTGGTCCTGTGGGAAAAGTAGTATGCAGTCAAATGATTAAATCATGTCACATAACACACGTTGTCTGGGGGAAGGGGAATGGGGGCTGGGCTAAGCTTCCAGGGACAGCACTAATCTGGATTTTTCCAGTTTTTGAGAGTTTAACTTTGTGAACCTAATGGTGCTCCTTTGACATTTTTATGATGCAATTTTATCTTCCTCATTGTTTTGCTAATTTCTGTTCTCTCTCTCTCTGACTCATTTGCTGTATTCTGCATGTCGGTCAGTGAGTCAGGACGGAGGGCTGGCCAGGGGAGTACATCAGGGTGAGCAGCCCTCAGTGCAGAGACACTAGGCAGAAGCAAAAAGATGAGAAAATTGGCCAGCTGAACAGCGATATGAAAAGCACCAGCTGCAGCCCAGGCTGGGAGGAAAGAAAGAAAAGTGCTTTTAATGGGGAAGGGGGACAAGTGAGAGGAGGAGTACAGAGGTGGGAGGTTTGTATGGAGAGAGGACAGGCTGGGAGGTCAGAAGCCTGTGTCACCATGAAGGTGTTACCTCCCATGAGCTGTCCTTAACTTGCCTGTCTTGCCTTCAGTCTCCTGCCTGCCTGCCGTGTATCAAACCTTTGCTCTCCCAAAGCATCTCATTCTTTAGCCCAGATCCTTATCCACCAACCCAAAATACTTCTCACTCTCTCCACCATGCTCCTTCTCAGGGATGTCCTATTTGGACAGTCCCATTCAAACCGCCAGCCCCAGCTCCTTGCTCCTGCAGGGCCTCACTGGCCCTGCTTTGCCAAGAGCTATGAAGAAGCAGATGTGTCTGTGGCATCAGTCAGCTCTCCTTCACCCTTGCTGTAATCCACATGTCCTGTTAGTGCCCACCCTGACCATGCTCCCCACCAGGTTTCCCATTGTATCAAAATGTCTGTCTGTGTGTTAGTATATGTTGGCACAGGTGTGTGATAAGCATCGGAATGTGCATTGGAACTCACAGGGCAATGTGGGGTAACCTGATTACAGGCAGCCAAGCATCTTTTTAGGGAGAGAGGGTGTTAGGGAAGGAGGGCAGTGACAATAATAAAGCTGTTTAGAGTGAGGAAGCTGAGGGAATGCAGAGAAGCATGGGGAGAGCTTGAAGGAGAAGTTTTTGTGCTGAGGTAGGGGCAAGGGTGAACAGAAAGATAACCTACAGCACATTCCTCATGAGAGATGCAGGGGTACACATGTCCAGTGGTCAGTACGTGTCTTTGTACGTAAAGTATATGTGTGCCACACACATAAGTACATAATCAATATGTGTCAATATATGTACGTAGGTGTACACACTCATCTGTATGTTATTTGGTAAATAGGCACATAAAAATGAAATCACCAAGTAATATGGAAAGCTAGTGATTGGTGTAAAAGAAAAAGAGTGATTTCTGATGCTGGGTCTCCTGCTGAAGTTCCCAGCCAGAACATCCTCTTTCAATTGACAACAAAAGAAAGATGTATTTACTATCAGCTTTGTTTTATTTTGACTTTCTTGTGACTTACTTCTTTCTGTTATTTTAGGAAATGGTTTTACTTCCTTTCTGTCTCTGAGAAAACATATTTCTTTATCTGATAGAAACTGGGTGCTGATCCTGCCAATGTGTATATTTGTGCTTCATTTCAAGGCTCACCCACAGGAGCCTTTCTTCAGGCGTCCTCTTTCTTCAGCTGTCACAGTGCACAGCCCAGCGAAGTGTCGTACACCCACCCTCAGCAGCAGGGCTCCAACTTGGGCCAGCTGAAATGCAGGCTGCGTGCCGCAGTGACACTTTGCTACAGACTGCTGCAGAGCATGAGGTACATTTGATGATGGAGATGTCTTGAAACGGATTCCAAAACCTTCTTATTTCCAGCTGTGTTGTATATGAAAAGTGCCTGTAATGTTTATTTTTTACTGGGTGGAGGAATGGAGATTTCTTACTAGTTAAGGCTGTGTGAAATCTGAGTTTGAAAAGTCAATCTGCACTTCTGACAAGCAAAGAAAAGTCATGAAGCTATTCATATAAACCTGCATAGCCCTGCTTAATGTAACTTACATGTTCTGGAAGGAAAATGCTCCTTTAAAAAAATTGTTAAAAGCAAAGCCATCAATTAATCTTTCTAGATTTACATTTACAGACTAGTACGTGCTGTTTATAAGAAAAAAATACTATTGCTTTTCCTCAGCAAGAAACTTCTGGCATCGCACGCAGAATCTGTCAGAATAAAGGCCAAACTGGCTGTGCCTTGAGGCAAGAGCCTTCCAATAGTGAGTATTAGGGGAGAGCTTCCCAAAGGCTTTCATGTATTTAACAGTGAAAATGTGGACAGCAAGACTGACTTCTGAGAGCACAGGTGACACTGATATTTTGGCCTAGAGAAGCAGCTCTGCAGGCAGGAGCTGGGCGAGCCATCCCTGCTGTTGGTCATGCATTGATCCCAAGGAAAGCAGGAGCCATGGGGACCTCTGTCCCTTTGCAGGGGCCCTTCTGGTGGAGGCCTTTGGGGTGCATGTTGGTGGGGGCACCCAGTATGACATCAACAGCTCCGCAAAATGTGAAGGTGAGGAGTATGGATTGTATCCTGAAAATGGAGGGCAGATCAAGAGGACAGTTTGTTCCTGCAGACAGGAGCAGCCCACTAGTGACTGAGATACACAGGTCTCAGAAACCAGATCAATCCCTAACACCAGACTGAACTTTGCCATGTGTTTCACTCTGTATTGATTTCCTTCATACAATCAAAAGTCATATGTCAACAACACAGGGAAAAAATTGACCACATGATCCCGTGCTCCTGGTAATGTTTTTTGCTGGTGTCTCCCACTGGTACTGGAATTGATTTTAACCTCAAACTCGTGCTTGGTGTGAACTACAGCACATCTGCTCAATCGGTATCGATGGGCTCCCTCTACTGGAAAATGGCTATTTATGTCATCCAGCCATACATTGAGAAGTGAAATAATTTTTAAATAATGCATTTCGTAGTAAATATTCAATTATTATTTTCAACTGTCCACAGAATTGTAAAAATATTTTAACCTCTTCCCTAAACATTGACATGTTTCCATAACATGCACAGGCAATAGGAGTCAGGAGTTGATTTTCATCTTCAGAGTTGGTTTCTGAAGTGCATAAAAAGCCACAACATTTAGAGTAACCTTGTAATGGATTACTTCACTGAGCAAAGTTTTGTATTCCTTTTTCTTATGTACCTGGAGTGAAAATTTGTCTCTTCTCCCTCTGTAGTCCCAAAGGACCCTTTCTTCTTGGCTCTTTCCTCACGGATGACAGGAGTCTGTGACTGACCTTACACAAGCGCATGGACACAGCATGTTGGACAGGTTGATTTCCATAGCAGCCACTTACAATTATGCTGTTAAAAGCAAATGGGAAAGAGTCCTAGCAAGCAGGACTTTAAAGTAGCAATGTTATTTCCTAGGAATTTTGATATATGCTTCCATAAGAAATTAAGATCTTTGGTCTAAAAAATGTGCTGAATCGATGATACTAAGGAAACAAGGATACTGTTATTAAATCAAGCCCTGTTATCATCAGAATGTCTTCAGCAGGATCCAGACCAGACACAATTTTATTTTTCCCAGGAATATGCAGTATCCAGCTCTTTCTCTTTTAGCTTGTTTGATACCAAACAAACAAATACTGAGATTAAGGTTCTGTGTTTGAAAGTACAACTATCATTAAGGGCACCAACCATACCACATAATTTATCTCGATGGAAAGGACTGAACCAAGCTCGCTGAACCCTCTTACACTGATTAGCTAGGAATTAGATGAACATTTTGCTCCTTCTCTGCAGTGCCAGCTCTGAACCATAGACGTGCAAAGACCCAGATGCTCACAGCTCCTTTGGAGCACTGGCATCCCTCTTTTCTGCTAATCCAGTTGTAAAAAGAATGACATGCACTGGCTGGAGCAGCTCCAGCGTGGCCTATCATCTTCACCTTTGCTCTTTGCATCAGCGCAAAATTCCCTAAAAACCATTAATGATCATACTGAGGATTCTTTGGCCTTCCACACAGCTTCTGATAATGTAGGATTGCTGCAGCAGCTCCAACAAACGCAAACATCACTTTCAGTCACCACCATTCAAGGTTTAGTCAGCGTCTGGAGAAGTTCATACATAAAACCCCTCTACTCTCCACGTGGCACGTTAGAGAAATAAAGGGCCCTGGGGTTTTGTCACAATACCTCTTTGTGAAAACCATGCATACAATGAAGTTCTATGCTGCTTCCAGTCCTCAAGTCATCATGGCAAACAACACATGGATCCAAATCTTTCTCCTTCAAGTGAAGAGAAATTTTCATCGGTCTTAAATGACCTCAGCTCAGAATTACTTTTTGTTAGGCAATAGAGTTATGAGTAACCTGAATGAGCTATGAACATTATGAAGGATGGTTGATATCTGGATTGTGCTACTGTGGAACTAAATTTGTTCCACGCAAAAAGAGTTCAAGGAATGGAAAATCCCTCATCTCCGGCTGTGGATAGGTAGAATATAGTACAACAGAGAAATTCGTGACATTTTTTTGTACTCCAAATTCTGGGCTAACCTGTAATTTCCAGTCCTACACAGAAAGAAGCAGCCCAAAGCTAGTTTGCTCTCCACATACTCCTGAGGAGGTTTCATTGGTGCTGGGACGGTCAACACAAAGGAATGCCCTAACTTTTCTTCTCTCCCAGGCATTAACTTGTGCTAGCTGTGGGCAGGCTAACCTAAAATCACTCTAGCTGCTTTTTGATAGCCTGAACTCTCAGAGCAAAAACCTTCAGGGAGCAGACAGGCTAGATACAAAAAGGTCATGAGAGATTTTTAACGGGTATTTTGTGCTTACAGAAAGACTGGAATATCAGCTTAGATCCGTTGCACAAAGGCCCAGGAAAGGCTGTTTTCCAAAGGGCTAAAACCTTAGTGTCTGCCCCATAAAATGGGCTGTGCTTGAAGGGAAGCTCTGGGGAACAGGCTCCTGCTCAAGCTTTGGAGCAAAAAGAGACCTCCTTTTTGATACTCCAGTATCAAGAATAGGACTAATTCACCGAGGCTAAGGATTCAGGACAGGGGAGGGCAGGAACACTGCATAAGAAAAGATTATTTTTTAGTCAGATTTATTAGTGTATAGTATATGCTGCCAGCCAAAAAACAGTTTACAAGCATCAGCAAGGGTTCAGCCACTTTCTTACATACCTCCAAAGCCCCACTTAAAACCAACCCCAAAATGAAAAGAAGCGTTACAAAGTTTTGAGGATGCCCTAAGCTCTTATAAGGTTGAATATTCAAAATGAAGGCTCTAAAGTAAAGTAACAAGATCTTTGTTAATTGCAGAAAAACTGAGGAAGAATACCCCACAGACTTTGACTCTTGCTTATAAATTCATCAGTCTTCACTATTCTCTAACTGCATTACCAAGTCAGGCTTTCCTCATACTAAATTATTCCCAAAGACAGCAGGGTTTTTCTCTGCAGGGAAAACTCACGTGTCAAAAAGGTGTGTGTACTTGTGAGCTTGTGGAAGTGGTCTTCCTCTGCACAGAAGGAAATCTTCCTTAGAGATTATGAGATTTACACCTGAGATCAGCACACCTTCAGCCAGAGGAAAAAAGTTTTTCTAAGTCCTGCGTATCCCTGGCAGAGCCGATTCCCATTTCCTTTGTTTGGCTTTAGTTCTTGAAAACAGAAAAATTGAAAAGGGTCCATCACCCTGGATCTGTGGCAGGTATAATGATCTCCTTGAAGAGATTATATAGAAATGCAGGAGGTTGACCATCTCTGTTTTTACCTGAGAAGTTTGAGTAAGGCTCAAATTTTGATGAGGCAAAACTAGAGATGTAACAAAAGAGTCTGACAGCTATGAGTCACAGCTACAAAACAGAAAATGGAGAGAAGGAGGGCCACAGAAGAGTCAAGGTGATGAAGTTAAAGCTGGCAGGAAGAACTAGTCGTGTGACTTGGGAAATGGAGGGCATGTGAGGGAAGAGGTGGGGCCATCAGAAAAACAAGAGTTGTATCGCACAGTGACAGTGAGGGAAAGCAGAGAGAAGTAAGATACCAGCAAGGTGTGGAGGAGAGTGTGAGGGTTTCTCTTCCATCGCTTCCAAAAATTTGGACTTGGAAGATTGTCACAGAGAAAAGATACATGTTTCCAAGACAAATCTATGTGAATGTCAGGGCCACAAATGAATGGCAGTTTACGTATACATTTTCTTTCCTAAACTTTCTGTTTTCAATTAAAACAGAAACATAAGGCTTTGAATGAATTTGCACAGCTCTGTTATACATACATACTCTCCTCTTAAATGAACACATCCACAATTGTCCTGCTGCAATGCTAAATCTGCCTGAAATGATCTAAAGGTGTGGTTCATTGCTCCAGACACACTCTGCTCTGAGCAGGGTCACATTCCTAGTGGAAAAAGTAGACAGGAAGGTAGTAAAATGGTATCAATTACACAGTTGAATTTTAGTTTTATTTTGCAGGTTTGGGTTTGTTCTAGCTAATAGGCCTGTTCTAGTCAAAACAAAACAAGAATGCTCCCTCTGTTCATCAGAGATAGTATTAAAATTCATTAGCCCAAGACATTCTAGTTGCCTGTGCATAGATATCCTTTCCCAGTGCTTGCTTGTGATGGAAACTGTTCGTTGTGTTTTGCAGGTACAGCTTCTGAATGTCCTTCATCTTTCTGAGCTCTCCCTGACTCTGATTTCTCTCCCATCCTCTTGTGAGACTTGTTCTTTCTCAGATGCAATCTCTCTCTTTCTCTTCTCTCCTTCATGCCTTCAGGTTGCTAAAAGGCAGGAGAACAATAGCAGAGAATTAAAAGTGACTCTTACATGATCAACAAAATCATGTACTTACATTTCAGTAGTAATGTATAACAAAATACTCCATTCACCTACCTCAGCCAGATCAGCTTTAACATGATGGGCTCAAATTCGTGGCCCTAGGCAGTAACTGTAATACTCAGAGCAAGAGGCAACACACTTTTGATGATACTGTATGAGTGGTAGGAGGATAGCCTGCCTGGAGGGCTAGCATGGGAGAGGAGACAAGAGGGAAAAATTTCAGCCCAAACTCCATGTTTTTATTCTTTCACATGATCCATCTCTATGAGTCTGAAGGTTGTTCAGTGTTAGCTGCAAAGACCTCACTGAAAACAAATGCTGAAACATTTATTTAGAGAAAAGCAATGTGCAGAGAAGGAGATGGAGTGGAGCCTTTCCCCTACTTTTCTTTTAGCCTGTATAGTCATGAAAAGGGTGGCTTGAATTATACCCACAGGGCTCCAAATGCAAAATAAAAGGGAATTTTCAACACCTCATTTGGAGCTCCATGTTTAATCTCACTCTTAAATTTCCTTTAAGATCTAATACCTATCACTCAGTTCTTTGAGGTTTTAAAGTCCTTTACATCTTACAGGCTTCAACGGTGACTGAGGGAATGACCACAATTTGGTCTACTTGAAAGGTAGGTCAAAATATAGCCCAGCACACCTTGCTGTGAATTACAGAAAGGTACCAGAATCCATATGTTTAAAATGGAACTAAAGTTATACTTAGTCCATTATACTCACTAGACTTCTTGCACAATTATCACACACTCACAGACTTTCTAGCAGTAAGCACTTTTGAGAAATGATAAATAAACCATCAACTACTGGGCAGGGCTGTCAAACGAGGCAATGTGAAGTTCCAAATGAAATAAATTCTGAGTAGTTCCTAAAAGGGAAAAAGGAGGTTACAGAATGCACTTAAAAATCTTAAAAACTGTGTAACAGAGTTGTCATCACTGTAACTCTTCGTATTAGTCCTCTAAGAGGACTGAGCATGCAAGGTCTGTAATTGTGGGACTGATCATGTAATTATGCTATTTATTGAAAAGAGATTTTTTTTCTTCTTATTGCTACATGTAAGGTCTGCACAGAGAGCTGAAGATTACTTCTCCATAGGAAACAAAGTGGGGAAAAAAAGGATTCTTCCCTTTGTTGTTATTCAATGCTAACATCAAATGTTATTCAAGTACAGCTTTTCAATGGAGTGACTGAATTTGACAGTATTCTTCTTATAGTTAAAAGGGAGTTAAATTCCCTTCCATCCATTGTACCATACAACAGATAGTATGTATCATAATAATAAATACATTAAATTGTCCTAGATAAAAGGTCATTATTGGCTACTTCTTCAACATAAATCATACAGAAAGTGCTCACGCCTCAGGACAGAATGACATGGTGAAGAATGAAATAGGAAAAGAATCCATGCTGGCTGCATGCCCTTGCAGTGAAAACACAGCAATGGCGGCTGCTGCAGATATGCAGTGACACTGAAGGAGTCCCAAGGAGTAAAGAGAAACCCCAAAACACCATGAAGTCTGTCAGTCTGACAGGTAACACAGCATGTGGTTAAACCAGGTCAACAGCAGTCAGAAAGAGATCTGGGTATCATAGCAAAAGTGAAACAAATCTGTTTTTATATTGTCACATTTTATTGGCACAGCTGTAGAAACCTCTGAGCATGTTGCCACAGAGAATGCAGTGTCTCATTTTGAAAGAAAACTCTTTGGAATCAGTCTAGATAGCAACACTACATCCAAAATGCTCACACTAATGACATTACCAGTTTAACATCGCTTGAACTACACTAAGGATCACATCATTTACGAAATTCTAATTCAAGTTTATTTCTGCTCCTCTCCCAGCACAGTTACAAGGATTATACCAGGGATAAAACTGGCCTGATTTATTTTTCTTTTTCTTTTTCTTTTCTTTTTTTTCTCAAGTCCTCTTAAGGTTGCTGCTTGTTGTTACCTACCAAAGAAACAGAGCGTTTGCTTTTGAAATGCAACTGTTTCTCAAAGGACTCTGCAAATTCCTGCATGGAGTTGGATCTTGTCTCTGGGCACGAGCTGTCTGCTGAAGGTGTTCTGCTTGCCTTCCTGTGGCGGTGGCATTTGACATCTTGGTCTTCTTGAAATTCCTTGGAGCCCTTGAGATGACCTGAAGATGAGCCTCTGGTAGAGGCATGAAGTCGAGTTGTATGGAGGGAGGAAAGCCTGGCCTGCAAAAGAAGAGGTCTTTGCTGAGTATTGAATATTAAAGCAGAACACACAGGGCAGATTCTCTCTGCTACAGAGTGCTCTCCAAACAACAGTGCAGAACGAATGACCTTGCCCAGACTTCTGTAGCTTTCCTTATACGTGGAGGAGAATCACACTGTCAGGAGCTTGCTTCCTCAAGGCAGCAGCAGAATTTGCTTATTCCTACTTCTGAGTATCTAAGATTTGGCACCCAAATAGGCATTTCAAATGCAAAGTGTGCCCGAAGTCATCAAAAGGAACTGGGACACCTCATAATCCCAGACACCCAGGCATCCCCTCTGGGGATGGGTTCTAGGCAGGGCTCTCAAACAGCAAGGACTCAGCCTTTTGTGGCCAGATGAGCCAGATACCTGGTTTGACCCACAGGTGCTCTAGGTCTCACCAGAGGTTTGAGGTCATCTAAGTGTGACAGAGACCATTCCTAGACCAGTCCTGTCATATTTGCAGCATGGCCTACATGCAGACAAGATGCTCTACTGTTCAGCTCTGAGTTTTCTGCTGGTTTCTTGGGCACATTCATCCTGATCTCATGAGGGAGCATTTTCAGGGCACTGAGCAATGCACCCCTAATAGATAAACCNATTCATCCTGATCTCATGAGGGAGGCATGAGCCTGCCCTCATTTTCAGGGCACTGAGCAACGCACCCCTAATAGATAAACTGTAGGAAACAGGCTTCCTACAATGGTTTGATGAGAGGTGCTAAATTACCAGTAAATCTACATCTGTTAGTGTTACGCATTTCTCAGCAAAATACCACAGCTCCATACAGGCAGATTTGCCTCCTTCATTGCAAGTTCCCACAGGGAGCTGCTGCCAATAGCTGAGGGACTACATATCCTACCATTTACTGGTCTATACTTCCCATTTTCACAGACGTAAGTCTTACACCTTCCAGAAGCACCTAACACCAAAGGCTTTTCAGATCATAATGGTACTAGTTCAACTTCATTGCCAGACATAAGCTCACTCTAGTAACTAGTATTATGGACTGCTGGTGGAGGCAGTGGTAATGATTTCCACTATACTATTTTTACTTTGAGGCATACTGTTTTGCGCTAATCAATATGCTGTAATTTCTGTAAGGTCATATCGTATTGTTGTTTGAAAAAGCATCAAAGCAATCACATAGTGCTCGAGGGACAGGAGCACACATGCCACGTCAAGCTGAACAAGCTGAATGTCTTCTGTGTTGTTTTCATGGTATCAAAACATATTGTTTCCTGGAAATACACATTGGTTCACACTAAAAATCACTGGTATTTGTTCTTAAAGGGTTTGGGGAAAAACAGGAAGGCATATGAAACAGAGGATGGTATTCATCAATTCTGTTTTACAGTATCTGTAAATGTTTCATATTACAAAGATGTTACTTTTTAAATTTCCTTTGCAGACAAAATTATAGTTAAACCCTTCACAAAAAGACTGTTAGTTCACAAACTAACATAGACACAATGGTTCAGAAAAGGGAAAGGCCTTTTTCTGAAAGGCATATCTGTCTCAGGAAACCTAGGGCAAAGCCACAAATACGTATCATGTAACCATCTCACAGTGACTGTGCCTTCCCTCACAGTGCATGTGCACATCAGCACATTACTGTCTTATGAATGCAACCCTACAGAGGACAGGAGCTTTACTACAACTGCTTAAGCATGAACATGTCATGGCTTATCACTAGCACGGAACAGCAGTCTTCTTTTATTTAAGATAAACTCTGTAGAGAAATCCAAAAGCAATAAAACGAAGCTCAGCAATGAAGCAGATCTGGCAATGAGTTTAGATAAGATCCATGTGGCTTTCTTGCTGCTTCTTAGATTTAATACATGCATTTAATGCATACATTTGCTGCCAGATGGATTGCTTGGTACCATTGTAAATAAAAACAGGCCTAAGACTGCTTTAATTTATGCATCCCTTCCCAGAGTCTCAGCAGCTGCTGGCAACAGAGATTCTCTCTGTATCTGCACTTTCTTGTCCACCCGCTGCTGCTGTCTTCTCTTGCCAAAGGTCTCCGAGTGCAGCTCCAGTATCCGCTCCTGTCCTTGCCCCAGCAGCTGCCTCATGCCTACACCTGGTGCCACTTTAGCAAGTTTCCCTTGATCTCTGGCTTCTAGGATCTGCCCTTGAGTAGTTCCTAAACTGGAGAAGTGGGAAGGAAGTAAAACAAGGGAAAGGGCATGGGAAGGAAGGATGATAAATGTTCCCCTGTATCAAAATAGGGAATTGTTGCTAATGCCAAGAAAGCCAGGAGCACCAAGCATGTTCTCAGTCTTTGTTTCCCCCTCCCTTTTCCCGTATGAGACTTTGTGTAATGCCAGTCATGTTTACTGTCTGTTTACACAACAGGCAGAAGATTGTTTGCTAATTACGCATCTAAAACACACACCCAGAAAGCATACAAACAAAAATACCTCAAGAAATTAATGCCAATATCACTTGCCTATTCTCTTTCTCATATTCTGTTGGAGACAAGATAATTGCTTCCATCTTTTGGGCTTGGTCTGAGGGCTTACACAACTGTCAGTAAGAAAATTAATCTTCAGAGTATCAGAACTGCATTCATTGTTTGCTCAAGTTTACATACTTACCCCAGCACTCTAGGAATATTTTGGAACATCTGACATTAAGATTCTGTCCCAGAGCCTTCCTTCCTTCCAAGGAGCTTATAGCCAAGCATGTATTCCTTAAAAATGTTCCACCCTAGGCTTTAACTGCTCTGAGTAATGATATTGCAGTAGATGTTCATCTGATTTTAGTTTAGAATAGATGCCATTACTTCAACTGCAGCCAGATGTCCTGCTCTCACCCTTAGCTGTTTCTTATCTGATTTTCTGTCACAAGCAGTAATGTCTTCTTCGAAGTGCTTACATATATAGGGCTATAAAACTCTTATCTGTGCCCCACTGCCTCCTATGTTTTGCCCACAACAAAATGCCTGGGAAGTTAACCAACTGTCCTGAGCTGAAATGATGGAGGATAACTAGAATGTATCAAGGAAAGTCATAGGGTTCCAAAAAATAAACAGTTCCTAAAATTCGTATCTAAAATTTGCAGTGGGCAGCAAGTGAACTAAAGCAGTTGAAAACAGATGACTTGGTTCTCCCCGGGCAGTTTTCACATTCACTGTGGGCCCAAAGTGACTTAAACAACTCTGACACTTTTCAGGGGAGTGTAGGTGCATGTTTCCATTGATAAGTCTGGACTTATCATTTTAGCCCGTCTTGCAGTCAGGATTCCTGAGGCCAGTTACATGCTCTGCCAGTGACCCAGTGAGGGATGAATATAATTTTGTAGTTCCCCTCTGCAAAATGGGAATGATCACAGCAAAAGCGTTTCGTGAAGCTCATCTCAGTAATGTTTGTGAGGTATAATAAGACCCTGGCCAAAAAGAAATTGAAAATTATTGTTAGTTTCTGTGAAGCAAATCACAGAGAGAGTTCTGCAAAGCTCTGTCCGTATTTTGAGAAGCTCCACAATGACAGGATGCCACAGGAGTAAACCATCATGTTTTAGGTGAGAACAGCAGTTGAACGTGTTTATAAAGCACAGGAAAAACTTCAAAGAAGACCAACAAACAATCTGGAGATGAAAGCAATCTACAGTTATGCCAAAACACCTTTTGTGCTGTAGTGCTATGCTAGCATCTTGCTGTGTAATACCAAAACACTCTTGATATGGATGCAGTTCATATGAATGGAAACTGCACTACCGCTGATACACTGTATGCCAATGCTGGATATGAGACAAAGTGTGCTGGCAGTGCTGTTTTGGCAGCACAAGTGTATCTGCAGGAGAGGCTTCTGCAAACAGTTGTGTCAGTCAGAGCCTGCTGACTCAACTTTAACCAGGACAGCCATGGTTACCTCCATTTATGATGTTGACATAGAAGAAAGATTACATTGCTATCCATTGAGGAAGTATTAACTTACGGAAAAAGCATGGTCTGATTTCAGTTATTCCTTCTGATTAATAGCATTATTCTGATAAAATGAAGATGTTGCTTAACTAACACTGATAAGTGTTTTGATTCTCACAGCAGTTATCATTTGTGACAATTGTCTAAAAAGCAAATCCAGGTGCAACAGCAAGTTGTTGCTCTGAACAAGGAGATGCTCTTTCTGAAGATGTTTCTAAGGAATTATCAGTGTTCCTGTTCCACTAACATCTAGATTTGGTTTAACACAACATGTTTTAATAGTCTTCATTACCAACTAGTTAGAGATTTCTATTTAAAAAAATTTTTTATATAAAATTTATCTCCAAATTGTAAGAAATCCAAACAAATCATCCTTTTTCATTCCTTCAATCAATATCTGGCACTGAGAAGTAAAGTAGTTGAGATTTGTATCTCTTGTATAATATTACTGAGCCAAGAAAAATTTGTGTGGAGCACTAATGTAAAGACAAGACATAATTAAGGGTATGAAGTAACCTTCACTAACTGAACAGTCATATAAGAAGTCACAGTCTTCTCTCTCTCAGCTAACTTCATTAAAGTTCTAGGCGCTGATTTAGGGATGCAATTTTAGTTATCAAAATATTCAAACAGCTTTTGATCAAACAATGTAAGAACATGCTTCAAATTAAATGTATGTGGACACACGCAAATACAGACATGGAAATGTGTTCAGCAGCTGGATGAATGGAAAGTGATTTCAAGTGCATTCTTACACTTCAGTCTGTATTAGGTGTAAAGAAACCATGTTTGCATAATTCTCTGAAGGACAAAATTGAAATGCAGTAAAATTAACAAATTAATAAACAATAAATTTTGGGTTTATGCATTCTGATGGAATCCATTAGCAAAACTCTAGCTCAGAGTCTGTCTCGCAATTTATGACCAAATAAGTTGAACTATAACTATAATTAACAGATGTGGCTAATGGATGAAGGTTACCTCTCCAACCCCTTCACGAACTCAAAGACTGAGGAGGTAGGTTTGTTTTGTTTTGCTTTTCATATCCATAATTTTTGAAAAAGAAAAATCTCACAGTTTAGATCATGGCAGAGCCAGTGGAAGAGAATTTCCAAGGTGAAATATAGCACAAGACAGAAAAAAAGTTTGAAGAAAGTTCTGTTTCCCCACAATATAATAATATTAGCTTTGTTGCAGCCATGATGCTATAAGGATACAAGCAAAAAACTGTAAGAAAACATAATTTCTTTGGGAAGCCAACTGATGCAGTTGGGGAGGGGGCGGGAAGAGAGAGGGGTTTGGGGCAAATCTCTTTTGAGAACTGAGATAAAAGCAATAGTGTTCAAGAACAGAGCAGATTGGAACAGTTGCTTTCAGTTTAACTTCATTTTGATAATTGGTTAGACAGCTGTCAGCTGCCTTAAAAAACTGCTTCTGCAAGTGAACCCTGTCCCCACTGTTCCGGTGGTTTAAGAAAAAAGAAGCTGCTTCTCCCTTTAAAATCTTACTTCATAAAATAATAAGCTTTGTTATGCGTTGATTCCTTATTTCCAGGGTCAGGTATTTTAAACAAGGAGAGACTATAACCTCTAGCTTAAATCAGATTAGCTGCAAGCAGCTAAATCCCAGTGAGTAAAGCATACAGCTTCCTTGAGACAGAGAAGTGATAGAATTTAGTCCAAATCCTATGAATGCATAAAGGTTAATGTAGTTTTACATCTGAGAACAGACTCACTGAGGACAATGTTTGTGTATGACAGATTTCCAAAGTGTTTTGATGTCCGTCATGTCATGCTTAGCAGACAAAAAATCACAATACATAGTTAGGACTCTAGCAGTTATTACAACCTTCTTCCATTTTTCAGTCCCATCTTTCCTCATCTTGGAGTTTGCTAGTCTTCTTGTATTCCAAAGGCCTCTGAGGTCTGTGACGGGGAGCTGAGTTCAAAAAGCAACTAACTCGTGCCAGCAGGAACTGAACCTAGCTGGCAAGGTAAGTGAGGCATTCTCATCCCCACAGATCTCTAGGGATAACTTTCAGAAGGACTGCACTTAAATTTATGCTTAAGCCACACACACATGCACACAGAAAACTGGACAGTGTTCTTACCGGAAGGGAGGCTCTCCTTTCGCTCAAGGATTGTGTTTGACGTTTCTTCTGGCCTCTGCCCTCTTTCTCATTCTCTTCAATCAAGTTGTGGCCCCAGAAACTGCTCATCCATCTTGCAAAGGAAATATCATCATCCTCTTCATATTCCATGCACAGACACTCCAAACTTGCGGCAGTCTCCCAGCCACACAAGGGAAAGCGATATCAAAGGCCACCACAAAGCCAACAGCCTCACACTGGAAGAGAAGATGTGGTTTTGACCACTCTTTGTGCACTCCATCCCCCAAAGCCCAACCCACTGCAGCCCTAGGCACTGTCTAAACATAAAGTCAATCCTTTCTCATCTATTTTCAACAAGGTTTCTTTTAATCTTTCCATTACAGAGATGTCCAATATGACACTGCCGCAGGGGGCTGATGGGAAGGGAAATATGTTCTCTGCTCCATATACATTGCAGCTGAGTGCACCAGCTGTCAATCCCAATGGAGAACTGCCCACAGTAACATGCCTGGGAGGTGTGTACTCTAACCCAAAGCAGGCTTGTGATTTTGAGAAGCAGAATTGACATATTGACAGTGGCCAGAAACTGGCACATCTGCTTGCAGAGGCCTAGCTGACTTTATGGGAGGCAGGACAAATAGCCCTCTCTCCCCATGCTGCTCTCCCCTCTGATCTCTGTTGTCTCTGCTCATCCCTCTGATATGCAGGAAACATGGTCTCTCCAAGGAGAAGGCTCTCCTGAGAAAATTGCTTGTTCATTTTGGGTCATGGCATGAAGTCTGAACTTGCATCATCTGCTTTTCACCGAAGTCATTCCATCTGCCATATCAGGTTTATGGTGAGCCCAGCTTCACCTCACTGCACGCAGTAGAAATGAATCTGATCTTGATCCTCCTAACCAAGCTCTGTGTGTAGGCTGTATCAACCACGTCCACATTGCAAAACAGAACAGGGCTGGGGACCGATTCATAGTCCAGAGAACAAGTGGTTAAACTGGCCTCATCCATGCTGTATAATGTTTATTTTGTGCCGCAGGTCTCTTGTTACAATTTTTTTTTTTTTTTAAATTTCCAAGTATCTGATATAACATGAGAACTCCATTGTGGCACATAGGACTGGTGTTTGTATAGCATGAAACTGAAAGGCATGTTACAGGCAGTGGGACATGGAGGAAGGAAATGAAGGAGTGCTTATTGCCTACTAGGAATTTTTTGAAAGCATGTGCGCACGCTTATACGGTTGCGCATGTAATGATTTTCTTGACAGATTACGTTAATAACTTTTAAAAAATAACACGTCGGCCCAGCGGCTGGGGTCCTCCACGCCAGCAGGCGGCGCTGCGGGCCGCCCCGGCCGGAAGTGCCTGCGTCCCCCGCGTTCTCCCGTCCTTCCCGGGTGTCCGGTGACCCCGTCCCTCCCCTCCCACGGGCGGCGGTGCGAGCGCGTCATGGCCGCCTCGAAGCCCGTGGAGGCGGGCGGCGGCGGCGGCCCCGGCGCGGGGCTGTCCCGTTGGCAGCTGGCGCTGGTGCTGGGAGCGCCGATCCTGCTGGGCGCCGGCGCGGTCTACCTGTGGGGGCGGCGGGCGGCCCGCCGCGGCGGGAAGGGGGCGAGNGTGGTTCAGGGAACGCACGTGTGCTTCCGAGCAAGCTGCTTCCGAGAGTGAGCGTCTGGAGAGATCTTTGGCCTGCGGTGTGTCCCAGAGGCTGAGGGCAGCACTGCAGAGAAAGCACAGTCAGAACCTTGTAAAAATGAAATACTTTCTGTGAAAACGTGAAAGCCATACAGCTAGAGCAGCTGAGACCTCAGCGCAGAGGCAACCCAAACAGGAATGCTGTCAAAGCTTCCATTCATCCCACTGTAAATGTCCTCACTGAGAATTTTCAGATAACACTGTCTACAAAAATTGAAGGACAATGTAGAAAACCAAAGTCCAAATCAGATCCGTGACTCTCTGCTCTGTCTGTCTTGGGGAACTATTTCTGATGTGCACTTCCTGCACCCCTGCAGTCACAGAGGTGCTGTGGCCCTCACAGTGTTGCCGAGGGGAGGCCACGCTTGGCAGGCACATGGAAAGCGTTGGATTTGGCACTCTGCTTGGGGAACACAGTCAGTGTTCTTACTGTGTTGGGGTACGCTTTTCTCAAAGTTTGTGTGGGCGTAAGGAAGATAGCTTTAAACCTGGCTGACTGGAGCTAGCTTGAAGCCAGGCTGGCTTTGATGAGTAAATGCCATTGAGATATTCCTGCATTTTCTCTCCCATTCTTGTATACCACCTGGACTGTGCTGATGTGTCTGTCAGCCCACGCTGTAAACTTCCCGTCTGAACCAATCAGGACTAGAAGAATAACTGTTTGGGAGAGATGAAGAGGCGGTTTTTAACCCCAGTCGCTTCAGTGATGCAGATGAACGTTACGCAAGGGATGGACAGGCAGCGGCAGGAACACAGGGGAGTGGTGAGGAAGGTGGCAGCTTCGCAGATACCCTCAGGCTGTGATAGAACTGCAGTGAGCTGCAGAAGCTAGGCTGGACCTGAAGGCAGTTGCTTGAATATGGTGATTTGTTCCGAGCAAGCAATGCACAGAGGGCAAAATCAGGCTTTGTTTGCGGTGGTAGCTTTGGCTCATGACTGCAGACAGCATCTGACACCTTTATGGCAGCGTGCGGGCTGCAGGTGAGCTCTGGGTTGCAGGCTACCTGTGCCCTTTGTGTAGCAGCAGTGGCTTCAGTGTATGTTAGCTCTGGATTTTCCGATGGTGTTTCTGGATTACACTGCATACCATCGAGCAGTTTGTAGTCATGCTGGTGTTGATCTTGAGGTGAGAATTGGCTTTTATATAAATAGCTTTTCTTATTTAAAAACTGATCTTAAATGTTGTGTGTCTGCCTCTTTCAGATTGCTCCCCGAAATAAATTACTGGTGGACTCTGTGCATCTAAGAATAAGTACATGGTTGGCTGCTATGATCCAGGGTTCCTTGAAGAGTGTCATTGTGTACTGCAGAGAAGTGATGGAAATGGCTTAGGAAAGCAGTCGAAGGTGGTATCAGGTTTGCCTGATGGTATATGGCACTGAGGTAGCTGGTCTGAATATGGCTGCAGAACTATTTGTGGGGCTGCTGCTCCTCTCTCTGTGTGTGGGGAGGATTGCCCTCCTGTTCCTCGTATCCAAAGGTACGATGCCATCTAGATATCATGTTTCCACACACATTTTATTAGTGATAGGCATTACCGATAGGATCCTTGATTCAAAGTATGATCTTTGCAGATGCTTTACTTGTTAACTACCTTACTAAGGTTTGTACTACTAAGGTAGTTAGTAAGGTTGGTCTACCTTTCTAATATGGTGGGGTGGTTTTTTAAGCTCAGATTTCAAGTACAAATCTGTATGGTGATTGAGCACCAGTAATTCATTTCACAGCATATGCGCAAGTGGGAAGTCCTTTAGAAAACACATTGGTCTGTAATGGATGGGCTACCAACAGTTGTGAGTGTGTATGTGGTAACCATTCTTTTACTGGTATATGCAACTTAGGACTTGGACTTTTTGCTGAGAATTTGGTCAAATCAGCGTCTGCGTGCATTTGATGCTCTGTTTGCTGTTTCTGAAGTCATGACCTTTTGTTGTTGACAGAATTTTTTGTTGTTCTTTAAAACTATCTAAGGTCTAGCTTTGTTCTTTATTTGGACTTCTTACTATTTCGCATACATTTGAAGGTTTTCTTCTACCTGCTGCTGAGACCTAGCATTTTTCCCCAGGCTGTGTCTGCACTAGAGGAGTCTCCTGGCATAGATGTAGTGGCCAACTGTGACTGACGTAGTGTTGGCATAAGCCCTTAGCACAGGTGCTATATCAGGAAAAGCTCAAATACTCCTGACATTGCTTCTTTGGTAAGCCTAGCTCCTCAGCAATACAGTGAACTGGTATTCTTGTATCAATTAAGCATTGATGGTAAAAATTATCGATGGATGTCCAGATAAACGGCAGTTCATGTTCTTTCTGTGTTCCGTGGTAACTTCTTGGCAAGTTTATGCCCTCCTTGTGTGAGAGGAGTGAACACCGGTTAGTCAGTGAGGGAATGCATGGGGTGCTTCAGTATTATTTTTTTTTTCTACTTAAGTTGAAATCATTTTCCTTAGGGAGTCTGATAGACCATATCTCACCCATTTACTGTTTCTGGACTAACGCTGTTTTTGGTATGCCAGGAAGCACTGAGCAGAGATTCTTGAACTGTTCAGTCTGTTTCATGGCATGATGTGTTATAGACAAGGTTGTTTTGGTCCACAGCTGGACTTTGCTGTTGTGCACATTTTTGCTCTGCATTTTGCTCTGAGCTGGGCACGCTCACTCGAGTGCAGTGGTGGGTGAACATGGCCAAGCTCGCTGGCTTGCGCGATGCCACGTGTCAGGATCAACAGCCAACTCGTATGGCTTCCTTCCAGGGTCTATTTCAATAGCATTTTGCTGGATGTTCCCTATCTCAGTGCTGAGACATTGAATCACTGCGTGAAAGAATGAGAAGCCTTTGTCTAGGTGTATTTATGTTGGTACTTATTTTGTACCAATCTAAGTGAAAAGTGTAAGAAGTCATGTCTGTTGTACTGTGCACCTGTTGCATAATAAATCTGATTGTCAAGCTACTGTAAGTTCTGTGTGTCATGTCAACTGTAGTGGACAGATGTAGAGAACTTAAATGTGTGTATGATAGCAGTAGAGCAATGGCTGGATTCCTGACACTCATTTATGCTCACTTACTCATGGCAGGCATGGATGACGCTCATTTAGAAGGACAGCGACTGATGAAGAACGTTGACAAATTGTACTGTATGTTTCAGCTTAATTATTTATAATGCTTCCTAGCTTGAGCTCTGAATTTATGCCTTAAGCTCATGGAATTATTTCTTCTTGTAGGTGGTTTTAGTGCTAAGGGGAATCTGAAAACCATTTATACTCAGTTGATACCTTTCAGTGTGGTTCTGAGATAAGACTTGGGGTGAACATTACTCAATAGAAAGAGTAAAGATGGATATTCAGTAATAGTGAAAACGATGCTTTTTTGGTGCCTGAACGTATCAAGGTGCCAAACGTATCAAGAAGGGCTCTTGGTCCTCATGCTTGGAGAAGAAAAAAGAGGTCTAGGGCAGGGTTTCTTCTGGAAGTTAATTGAGATCGATGGCTGAAGTATGAGTCTCTCTCCAAGTCTGTTAGAAAAGGGCTCATACAAATCCTTTTTGGCCAGAAGAAAATGCTGAAACTCGCTGCTGTTGCGAATTGCTGCCGTCATTGGCTGGCAGCAAATTTCTTGTCCTGCTTTCAAAAACAATGTCCCTCAGGCACAAAGCTGTAAACTTGTAGTCCATCCGTATCAGCATTGCTGGAGGTTACTGTGCTGTCTTCTTGCAGCTGCCAGTCTGCTGCTGCCAAGTTTGCATGGCAGTTCCTGAACAGTTTGCGAGGGGAGCGCGTTTGCCGAGGTTAGAGTAATGGTTAACCAATGTTTGCCTGTGCTGTCTGCTCTTCAGCAAGTTAGGAATCTGCTTATTTGGTTACCTAGATAACTGAGCACTTCTCAAATAGACAAGTCTCCTTTGGCTTAAAGTCTAGGTTTTACGACTTGTAGTGAACTGTTGCTGAAAGCAGTCCTAAATACCAAGATGGGTTTTTTATCAGGTAACTTCAGCGCTGCATACAAATTCTGAAACATTGTCAAGATCTGAAAAAAAAGCATACATTTTTACAGAGCAAAATTTTACTCATTTTGTTGAGTATTTTGTAACCTATTAAAGAGCCATCTAAACGGTGAGCGTCAGGAATGTGTGCTAGACAGCAGAGAAAACCATGATGTCAAAAATCATCCTGCTTTTGGCTGTAATGGAAAATACGTATTTTATTTTGATGTGGCTGTGTTGAACATCTGTAGGACAACCAGGTCCAAATCTTAAAAAATGAAATCAAATAATAATAAAAAACTTGCACGCTAGAGAAGTGTTAGCAGAAGTTCTAATTGTTGCTTTTATGCTGGCTTCTGTGGGAGCTGTGCTCTGGCTCTGCAGTGAAAACAGTGGAAATTCTTGCATTCCCCATATCTGCAGTGCAAGTGTCAACTCGGATTCTCTTCACTGGCATAGTATTAGTGCCCTGAAAGCCTGTCTTCTCTTTTTTGATGGGATATTTGCTGGCGAGAATGAAATAAAATTCCCTCTTGTTAAGTTGGGAGTAAGAGTCTTGTGGTTTTTAAGCATTTGGTCTTTGAGACACAAATACACCATTTTGTTATTTCTAGTGCACTCTTCCTATGTGGTTTGAATGGGATTTGTTTTTCATGGGTATGAGATGCTAAGCAACTTTTTTTCTTGGGTTTATTGGTGGTACAGAGCTGTATCAGCCTTTGCATTCAACGTGGCAGCCACTCAGAAATGGTACATTGTCTGCATGGGGAGATACAGCAGAAGAGCGTGACTAAGGCTGCAGAGATGAAACCATTCATGAGTTAGGAGTCTTGCTTCAGGCAGCATAAGGAAAAAAGCTCATTTCCTTCTTGCATGGGCATTATTACTGACTGTATTACATGACAGCATGTTGTTCTCCAACTCCTGCCCCTCCACCCCCAAATTACTTGCATTACGCAGTGCATTAGATGGCAAGTGATCACTGAGCTGTCATCTATTTGATAATTCATTTCTTTGTAGCTCATTGTGTGTTCTTTGGTCTTACTACTGTTAAATCAAATCTTGTTCTCATAAAAGCTGCTAATTTGAGTGAGTTTTCCTTAAGCATCATGCCCATGCTCTCTAAGGCCCCATGTCCCTGTTGCGTGCACGTAGGCTTGTCTGAAGACTTGATGCTTCCCAGGAACCAGCAAAGCTCCAGGGGCAGCCCCAGAACTATGGATTTGTTGCTGCCATTATAGTTCCTAGCCGGCAGCTGGCACTGGAGCAGCCATTGCATTTGGGTATTACCCAGCAGTCCCCATCTGCGGTGTGTGTCTTCACAGTGGGACCTCAGCACAGAGCAGTCAGAGTCCATGGGGTGCAGCAGACAGGTGGGCCAGCCTGAGAGGCGTGCTGGGGTACTGCATCCCTGGGCTGCAGGGACTGGCCGTGACCATGGAGCAGGAATTCAGTAATTCAGCTGTCTTAAGAAATGTTGATACTGGCAGCACAAGTCTGAATGTTACAACGTGGCCCATCTGTCTTACGTGTTTTTCTTTTTGGTACCAGGTAGTGTAGAACAGCAGTGAATTTTGTAGGTTATTTCACAAAGGTATTTCTCTAGTGGTTTGTTGTGGAAATGCAGAAGGAAAAATTCAAGCTGTCTTCCACACATTTAATTTTCTCTGTTAGGTGTATTAGTTAAAAGAGGAGCAAGACTTGTAGAGGGAGCCACATTGAGAACATACTTGAAGTAAATGTAACCTTCCCTTCAGATTTGGGTTGAGTTTTAAAAAGTAACAATTTATCAAATACACATTTTCTTGGCTCCCAATAAAAATATCTGCACTCCAGTTCTGGTCTGTGTATCCACACAGTTAAACACAATGTACAGAAAGGGGTGCAGTTCATCATCTTTTATGGATTGGAACTGAAATGATTAAAACAAAAATCTTGAATACAGTGCAGATTATTTTCTTCTGTGCGCAGTGGGGATGGTACAGATGGCATTCCTGTAAGCTCGGTGACTGGTGAGGCGTTACTGGAGAGCTTTGCTGGCAGTGGGGATATTTATGAAATACTCTCCCTTATATGGTTTCATTGGGAAGTCTCTCTTCAGGAGAATGTAGAGTATTTCTGTTCTATTTGAATGCCTGTTTTTATGTAGGAGCCTAAGGCTGGCACCTATTGTCTGTTCCTCTCATGCCATGATTGGAAACCTGGCCTTAAAAGGGAGGCTGTAATGCAACTCCTAGCTTTCCCTCCAGGTTTCCAGTTTTGAAAATCATTTAGATGCTAAAAATGATCAGACTGGCATGAAACAAGCAGACGTCAAGGGAAAGAGATTGATGAAAAGAAAGGATGCTTTGAAGTTTGTCTTAGAGCTGTCTGGGTATAGTTTGTGATGCTGGCACTGAATGAGGAAGGAGAGGTGACAGAAGTATGGTCAAAGAAATAACTGGTCTATAAATCTGGGAGTTACGTGCCCAGGTAGCAGTGCTTGTTTCCTCACAAATGCAGATGATAACAGGCAGCCCAGAGCTTGAAGATTCATGTAGCAAGGTCACAGGCTAGTTAGCAAACTTTTCCATCCTCTAAGAAGGGCAGAACCGTGATGGTTCAGCACTTTCTATTAGTGGATGGATGAGCAGGTTGTGTGAGGCTGTAAAGGAATTGGCTGTGAAGTTAATTAATTAGCCTGGTGCGTGGATGGCAAAACAGCTTTCCACAAAGTGTTTTCCTTATTTAGTTCATGTTCTACTGAGTCTACTCTGGTCTCACAGGCTATATATATTACAGTAGGAAACTTTTCCTATTTGAATTGCTTTGAAAACTTTGTTGTCTTCTCGCAGTCAGTCTTTGGAGAAATAGCTCTCTCAATTTCAGTGAGAAATCTTATTAGTTCTTCTGATCATCAGTCACAGTAGATAAAAACCTGTCTAGCTTTCCAGAGAGAAATCACTGCATTGTTCACTGCCGTTGTAGTGAGTCTTCTTTGAAGATGAGCCCTTAAGTACATTGCTCATGAGCAGCGCAACTTTTCTTACCTGAATTGACCAATCGTTTGTTTTTTTTTTCCAGAGCCCTCTTGATAGAGCCCAAGCAGCCAAGAACAAAGGAAACAAATATTTTAAAGCAGGAAAATATGAGCAAGCTATTCAGTGTTATACTGAGGCCATCAGCCTGTGCCCTCCTGAGAGAAATCTTGATCTTTCTACTTTCTACCAAAACAGAGCTGCTGCCTATGAACAGCTGGTAAGAAAATAGTTAATTATATGGGTATTCTAAAAAGTTGAATTTTAAATTATGTATATTGTCATTTTTGCCCACCCAAAGATCCCAGATGCTGATACAGGCTGCCTTCACAGTAGGATGTCATTGCTTGCAGCTATTTTTCACTGATTTATTGTATTTTTCCTCATACAACTAAAATTATTTTCTGTTAACTGAATCTGTCTTTGTTAATTCTTTAGTGCCTCTCTCTTGTAAGAAGAGTTTTTAATTTCTTTGAAACAACTTTCTTGTTTACGTGTTAGGTTTTGTTTTTCTCTTTACAAGAGCGTTGCTTTAACTGTTGGGTGAGAGGCCCACGGTTTCAGAGGATGCTGCTTCAAAAATGAGTTTGTCACAGAACATCTACTAAAGCCTAAGCCCTACATTTTGCACGTGTGGAAGTAATTACTTGGTAGCTGTGTATACATTATATTAGTTTTAGAAAGCAACTAGTGTTTTTTCATCATGGTATCAGTAACATGACATTAGATTTGTTTCTGATGTCAGGTTAGTGAGCTGTATGAAGGAATGGAAAAATTGACTTTGTACAGTCTGAAATACCAAGTGAGAGACTGAATGATTTAAGAAATCAAGCCTCAAAAGAGGATAGATAAAACAATTCTTGTCTAATCAAGTACTACTTATAACACTAATTCATGGCATAATTAATGAATGCCTTAAAAAATGTATGTGGTTCTTCTTTTTCAATTATGAGAAAAGCCTATTTTGATCACTAATTTTGTGGAGAAATGGGTTTTTAGTTTTTAACAGTCATGGCCAGTTCTGCATATTAATTTAACATTACTTTATAATAGCAGTGCAGTTGCGATATCAAATTAAAAAAAAAAAAATCAAATACCCAAAAAAACCCACACCAAGACCAAACCAGTTTTAGCACTTCGTTAAACTTGTCTCTTGGTTTTCATTTTATTTTCATCTTTTTTCTTCTGTTTTTTGTGTACCAGTTTTTCAGTCCCAATGTTACTTCCTGCGAGTATCTTTGCATCAAGTCGTTATCTCCTCCCATATGCGTTGTGCAAAAACTCTCTGGTTTCATTTTTCTGTAGGAATGCCTTTTCTGTTTTGTGGCTCTTCTGGTGCAGGTGGCTTCCAGTGGCGCCTGGCAGTTTCTTACTGAGAAACTTGCAGAAATAGAAGCAAGCAGGTAGAACCAGAGCCCTGGGAACTGCAGCTACTGTTAGGTGGGCATGACCCTGGAGTTGGTAGCAGAAAGCTAATATCATGCAGCTGAGTAGGGCTTCTTTCATCATGTGGTTTTTCTGCCTACAGCAAAAATGGACTGAAGTGGCACAAGATTGTACAAAGGCTGTTGAGCTTAATCCTAAGTATGTAAAAGCCCTCTTCAGACGTGCAAAGGCTCATGAGAAGCTAGACAATAAGAAGGAATGTTTAGAAGGTGAGTGTCTCTTGATACATAAGCTTGAAAGTGCTCAGGCACTTCGGAGATGGTAAAACTTATCTTGGTTTTTTTTCTTCTACAGAGTAGAAGACTGCAGTGATACATAATTATTTTTTAATGCTATTCATAGTTACAACAGTTACATTTTCTTCTCTTGTAAGAAGAAACTGTTTCCTCTTTTCCAAGCTGTCATCAGTGTACATCTGAAATAGCTGCTGAGAAATTGATCTTACCATAGCCTCTTGGGATGTTCTCTTTCCAGGAAGCTCCCTATATGTTAAAACAAAATGCATAGAACATGCTGAGTAGATAACTTAGACAACAATCATTCTAATGCTACTTGGTAATAAAGTTTCTTCCCTACTACTTCTAGAGAAACAATACTTTTCCAGAAAACAAGGTGTTTTAACAGCTGGAGGTGCATGGTCAGAACAAGTGTTACAGGCATTTAAATGCATTTGGCGAGTGTTAAAGGGAAAACGGCATTTTTTCTGATGTGTAAGAGTTATAAAGATTGGAACAGATTAAAATAAAAATCCTTTTTTATGTTAATGTTGTGTATTTGGCAGATGCTACTGTGTCAAACTCTTGCAAACACTATTCTGATGCAAGATTATAGGGCAAGTGAATTTTCAGCTATGCCAATGCTTGTTATCAAAGAAGGGCAGAAAATAAAGTGTTCTGATAACTTGCAAATCTCACTGATAAAGAAATCAAATTCTTTTCATTAGATTGTGGAAAGAATTATGTGTTACAGCTAAGAATTAGATTGCTAATAATAGAAGATAAATGTATTGTTATTTACCTACTGGCAAAATGCCTTTCTGTCCTGTAGGACCATTATTGTGACTAGAAAAGGACTTCTTAGGTCATTCAGTCTAGTTCTTTGCAATCACTCATAGCAAATTTTCTGTGGTAAGAGAATCCGTAGAACATTTTCTGGGTGCACCAACTGCTTGCTGCAGAAGGGCTGCAGTTCCAGAGTCCTGTAGAAATATCTGAAGCTTACAAAGTTGGAATAAACTGATAGGTGGTGAAAGCCCCGAGAATGACCCAGTGTTCTTCTGGTAGTGTGGCAGCTTTTAAATGCAACTCTTTAGGATGTTAGTAGCAGCAACGTTTGTAGCAATTGTTTTCAACACTTGATTTTTAGCTTGCAATTTGTTACACATCTAAAAGTGATCTGATGTCTTTCTGAATTGCATCAATTTTCTAGTAAAATACTTCTGTCTGCCAGCCATGCGTGAGCAGTAGGATCCTTGGAAGTAGGATATGTCCATGTAATGGAGGGAAAGCAAAAACAGAACAATCTGCCACCCCGAGTACAAACCCCTCTTCAGTGACCCATGGCAATGTTACCTGGGAAGATGTTGCTGCCTTACCCAAGCCTGGACACTGTTTTACAGCTGCCTGTATTGGGCAGAGCATCTCTACCAGGCTCTTAAGGTGGCAGAGTATGGCATTACTGCATGCACTCCTTCTGGCTGTGCTGTGTTCTCCCAGGGACTCCTATATTTTTTGACCATGCTAGAGTTGCAGGGAGTTGCTGTGTGTAGCAGTGTAGGATTACAGAAATTAGACAAAAACTTCAGGGTGTGACACTTGCTTTTCAAGTATATTCAAACAAGACTGTTTGAATTTCAAGTCCAGACTCTGCTCATCTTCACTTAATAACTTTACGTAATCACTTCATGGGAATGACATCTGAGGCATCTGATAAACCTTTTTCCCAGATATTGTTCTCAATTTGCTTCCGTTAATAGGACATGATTTTAAATAGAAAATGAATAGGAAGAATCAATGGTAGTATGGCGTTAATTAGAGAGTCTAGAGAAATAAAGATGATGTACTGTAAAAGTGCATTTCACACTGCCAAACATTCTTTAGGCAGCAATGGGTTAACATTTTCAGAGGCTCTGTGTGAATGAAAGTGATAAGAGCTAGCACTTTAAATGTGCTAGCAAGATACTTTTAAAGTTGCTTCTTTCCAAAGGCACAGAGGTAAGCAGAAAATTGGAGATATAATACAGAAGATTTCTGAAAAGCTGAGAAAAGTGTGAAGTATGATTGAACTGATTGTGAGTTTCAAAAGTAGAAATTTATGTTGAGCGTTATGACCAATCCCAGAAGACAAGCTGCGCTGGTACTTTTAAACATGCACATGGTGTGAACTTAATAGTTTTCCTCAAAGTTTCAAGATGTTGAAAGCCCCTGCCAGAGGTGTGCATTTTACTATTCATCTAAGTTTGAAGACATGAAGATTGTTTTTTAGGGCACATTTTAGTGTTTAGTGGCTATCAGAATTTGTCTTTGATCTCATTTTTCGTGTTGTTTCCTAGATGTCACTGCAGTCTGCATTTTAGAAGCCTTCCAAAACCAGCAGAGTATGTTATTAGCTGATAAAGTTCTCAAGCTCCTTGGAAAAGAAAAGGCCAAAGAGAAATACAAGGTAGGGCTTGTGATACTGCTGACAAATTCTGATTTCACCTGGCTGTTTAAATGATGGTTGTTGCCATTCTGGCAGTTGTGGCAAGTCGGTCACTGTCTTCATCTGCTGAAGTGTAAAAAACTGACATGAATGGTTTTTGTTGTTTGTTTGTTTTACAAAGCTGTTATTTTACCATTGTTGTTTTGTTTTGGGATGTATCCAAACTTTTTCAAACCTTTGCAGGGGAGAAAGGCCTGTTTCTATCAATGATACTGTTTCCTTTTAATAATCAAAATTATTATGACGTTCAGGAGACATTCTAAGTTGATGTTCTGCCTTACCTGGGACTTTTCTGGACTTGCAACACAGTGGGTGTTAGAACAACAGCAGATAAATGTTCAGGTGCACATCTGGTGTTGAGATGGGAAAGTTTATAAATGATAAATGAAAATGAGCAAGAAACTTTCTTTGTTGTGTAATGACTAGCTTAAAATTAGAAGGATGGCGACAGAGGGGATTTTACTCCTAGGTTATTCTTGGGTTTGTAAATAGAAATTTCATGCAGGGAAGATTAGATTGACAGTGGAATTTCTGGGTTTTAGAAAGTGGCTAAATAATACTGTTTAAAAGTATATATATATTGCTTAAGAAAATATGATGCAGGGCAAAATCTTACTTTATTTGTGGTCAGACTTCCTGATCCTGTCTTGAGAAATATGCCTTCATCTCCTAACTACTGTGGATTACTTGTGACAGTCACTGCCTGTTTCTGTTCCATTTATGCAGATTGGTGCCCGTGCTTGTACCTTTCTATTTGGACACTCAGATTTCTTTGCATAAATGTTTAGAAACTGCAGCAGTGAGAATTATGGCAGCATAGAGATAGCTGGGAAGAGCAATTTTTAGAGGCTGTAGATTTACAAAAGGTTGGGACAGGTATTAAAACATGCTTGCTTGCTATTTGTGAGTGCTGTTTACCTACTGAAATCCACGTTGGCTTTGAGATGCTGAATTTCTTTCCTATAGAAACTCGTGTAATTGTATGGCATCAAGGTAACGAAAAATAAATCATACTTTTAGTATGGTAGTGATAGCATAATAACATTATGTTCTTTGTATAGACAGTATTACGATAGAACTTTGACAGAGGAACAGAGAAGAGTGTATTTCCTTGCAGAAAAGATTGAATTGTAATTTTCTTTTGCAAGAAATTTTTGTGGCTCTACAAAGGATTTTGCACCTGAGAGGTGTTAGTTCTCATGCTTCAAGTAAAACATTTGGTGTCTGGGCCAAACTCTGAGTTAGGATATTGCCATCTGATTTTGCTATCTAATGGATTGAAATTACATTTCTCTGTTTCAGAACCGTGAGCCTCTGATGCCCTCACCACAGTTCATTAAATCCTACTTCAGTTCTTTCACAGATGATATCATCTCCCAACCTTTGCTTAAGGGTGAGAAATCAGATGAGGATAAAGATAAGGAGGGAGAGGCTTCTGAAGTGAAAGAAAAGTGAGTGTCCAGTGCAGCGGGGTATTGTTTGGTATTGGAATTGTTTCTAGTGGTTTTGACATCCTGTTCAGTGTAAGTTGCTGTTGTTTTACAGTACCTGCCATAGGAAATCCTGTGGTAATAACACAAAGCTGTGAAGTAAAATCAGTATTAAAAAGGAAGCTTAGGAAGGCTGACTAGCTAGTTCCGAACTGTACGTGGCTTTGATCCATGAAACAAAGAAAGTGCAAGATGAGAAAGATAAGTCAAATATTTTCTACAATACTCTAGTAGAAATTAAGAGATAGGAAGACTAGAGAATGTTGAAAGATGCTCTTGGATAGAGAAATGAATGTTTTATGCTGAAGGAGAGTTTCCAAGGAAGAGAGCAAATTAGTTTTTGGTTTGAAAGGAGGAAGACGAGCTAGGAAAAAAGCTCCCTATTAATGAAAACTATGAATAACAGCAGCTGAGGTTGAAAGGGTGTTTATCTTTTTGGAATCAAATTAATTGCATGTAAACAAGAAGTTTGTTCTTACAAAGAAAAGCTTGACCGTTTTTGTGCTTTTTTTTTTTTCCCCCAAGTGAAGTTTGAGCACCATGGAAATGGGTCTTTAACTTACTCTGCTGCTTTCCAGTTGATTTTTGGAAGATATCACTGCTTTCAATATGGAAACCACTGCAAACAGCACAATGAATTTTTTTTTTTTTTTAATCAAGATGAATTGGCCTGATCTACAGGCGGATTCACTGAATCCAGGACATCCAGCTGAGAGCAAGGCAGTACTTACTGTAATTTTTTTTATCTGAAACCCTTTCTTCCACATATAAACTGCACGTTGCTAGGTTCAATATTTCATTTTTCTGACCTCGTATACCATCCTAGCCCCTTTGTTTTAAAGTAGAGATTCATATTGTCCTTGATATGGAAAGCACTCAAGGGACAAATGAAGCTAAGTAAAGAGCAGAAAAGAAATCTTCCTTTTTTTCTTTCCAATGTTATTTGGGCATTTTATGTCTAAATGATTTTCGGTCTGTGATGGTTCTGTCCAGGAATATTTGTTACGTTACTTATAATGGTAATTCTGTAACTTAGTATAGCAGAAGTTAGTGTTTGTTAAGTTTTAAAGAAAAGTCTGAATTGAAATTGCAGTGTTCAGTGAATGTTTGTATATATACAACTGTTCTTACATCATTTGCAGCTCTGGCTATTTGAGAGCAAAACAATATATGGAAGAGGAGAACTATGACAAAATTATCAGTGAGAGCACAAAAGAAATTGAAGCAAAGGGAAAATACATGGCAGAAGCTTTGCTTCTGCGAGCTACTTTCTACTTACTTATTGGCAATGCAAATGCTGCCAAACCAGACCTAGATCAGGTCATCAGCATGGAAGATGCAAATGTGAAGGTAAGAATCTGTCACAGCTGGATTGTAGTTTGGGTTGAGAGGACGTATGTTAGATGATAAAACTTGAAGTATAGTTCAGATCTTTCTTTTTTTCCAAGTTTTGAGGTACTTTAATGGAAATGTTCTAGTTTCTTTTACTGTTTTGTCTTTTTTTCCTGACAAATTGTTTTTCGAGGGATTATTTCTGAAGCACCTGTGCTAAGCAGTAGAAATGAAAGAACAAAGGAAGCTGAACCAATTACAGGCTTATGCGTTCAGAAAACTAAGTCTATAAATAAGAGGAAAACATAGTTGCACTTGCATATTGAATTGCTGCTAAAATTTATTTGATTTATTTGTATGCACAGGGAAACTATCTTCAAAAGATTTTTTGGGGGGTGAAAATCCAATGAGATGGAAGCCTAGGATGATATATTTGAAATTAGGCAAAGGAGTTGGTTGTTTTAGACTTAATATGGAATTTATTCCTTCTGAGAACGAACGCAATATGTCAGTTGGAAAAAGCAGTCAAATGAAAAGTTTAGTGTAGTTGTAACAGAGTCATCAATTGGGAGGAATACTGGAGTGGCTAATACTTCTTTGAACTTGTTTATTTACAGCTCCGAGCTAATGCTCTGATCAAACGAGGAAGTATGTATATGCAGCAGCAGCAACCTGCACTGTCCACTCAGGACTTCAACATGGCTGCTGATATTGACCCTCAAAATGCAGATGTTTATCACCATCGAGGGCAGGTAAGAAACAATAGAGATTTTGTCCCAGTATCCTCAAATATTTCAGTGTATACTAAAAGAAAAATAAAGAGCAGTACGTCACTGGACACGGTCTGTACTTTTTATGGCAGAAAAAGGTGAAGTCCTGATTTGGAACTGTTGTGGAATAAACATGCGTTCAAATTTGAGAGGTTGAGGTCAGGCAGAAGCAGCTCATTGCTGTAGCTATAGGAGACAACGCAGAGGAATACAAGTTCAGCCCTCTCTCAGTATGAAGTCTGACTTAAAAGTGTTAGGGCTTATGTGCACTTAAAGCAGATGTAAACTACTCTGTAAAGAGGTACCTGATATGACAGAGCAGTAGCTGCATAGAAGGAAGCTGTGTTGGAGCAGGTGTAACCATGTGTTTCTGCTAACTTGGAATGTGCCAAGGGTTGCATCTCTTCAGCTCATCCCTCTCACTTGACACTGCTGTGTCTTTCAGTAAGTCGTACGCCAAGCAAGGCCTGGTTCCACTGAACTGTAATATAAAAGATGCTGAAAGGAAAAAGAAACATTACCATATGGAGATATGCTAAGCTGTATTAGAAGGGATAACTCTGGATATGGGAAGGGCATTCAGGCTGCTCGAGGAACTGGTTAGTGAGGTCCCCGGGGAAACCACTTTTGAAGGTGTTGGGGTCTGTCAGTGCTGGTCACTTTTTAAGTATCACCACTTAAGAGCACAGAAACAGGCAATTCCAGAATGTCAGAAAGTTCCTCACCAGAGGGTGGTCGGGCCCTGGCACAGGCTGCCCAGGGCAGTGGGCACGGCCCCAAGCTGCCGGAGTTCAGGGAGCATTTGGACACCGCTCTCAGACATAGGGTTTGGATTTGAGGTGGTCCTGTGTGGGGACAGGAGTTGAGCTCGGTGATCCATGTGGGTCCCTTCCAACTTGGGATATTCTGTGACTCGAGTGCCTCTCTCCATGAATTTGTTAGATCTCTTTATTACTCAGAAGTGAGAATGGTATTATTTGTTAATTGAAGGGAATCAAAATTTTCCGCATACTGAAAATTAGTATTTTAAGGTAACTTCACAGTAAAGTAGGAAAATGATTAAGGAAGTTCCACTCTTGTGGAGGAATTAGGATGTCAAAATGCCAGTTGGGAAAGTCGAAAGGTGTTGACATGCAAATAGGTCACAGGCATTAACTACAGCGAGGTAAAGTGACCTGAGAAAATACGGAATGGTTTTGGAGACTGGACATTAAGCTGAAACACTAATGGCAGCACGCTAGTCTGAAATGCAAGCATTCTTAATGTCTGCACATGAAAAACGTTGCCTTTTTGTGTATGAAGACAAAGTTTCATTGGTGGCCTCATTGTTTTATGACGTAAGCTTATGACAGTCATGGGTTTCGTAGATTTCGTGATCTAAAACTGAACTGTGGACAATATGAGTAACTGATGCTAATTTAATTAGTACTTAAGTGTATGAAGCACAGATTAAATACAGAAACAGGATTTTATTTTCTTCTGGTTAGCTGAAAATCCTGCTTGACCAAATTCAAGAGGCTGTGGAAGACTTTGATGAATGTATCCGATTGCGACCGGATTCTGCCTTGGCTCAAGCACAGAAATGTTTTGCTCTGGTAGGTAACATATGGGTGTTATCCTGGTATTGTTTGTCTTTAAAGACTTATTTTAAACATACTATGTTTCTCTATTTTCTTCCAATTTTATGGAAAAGTAGTGCAACATCTCAATATGTTCTAGTAATAAAGCAAAGAAATAACAGAGTTTCATTAGTTGGAGTAAGGCATGGGTGTCCAGCCTTTTGGCTTGCCTGGGCCACATTGAATGAAGAGGAATGGTCTCAGGCTGCATATAAAATATATAATATAGTTAATGTATTTAAGTAACAAAACTTTTTTTTTTCCAATATTTTTTATTAAAACACTAAAAAAAGAGAGCAATGAAAACATAAATCTAGTGGGATAATTGGCGTTGTTTTTGTGAAACTAATGCATCAGTGTCTGGGTCGACGGAAGTGGTTGCAATTCTCAGTGAGTTCTCAGGTGCTCATCAGATTTTGGATGAAATTTTACTCTTCCTGTGTTTCATCTTTGGAAACAGTTGTTCACAAACTGTACGAAAAGTACGTACTGCCAAAAAGCAACGATGTGAATAAGGAATGATTGTGAAGCGAGGGATATGTCTCTCTGGTAAGACAGGGCTTGTAGAAGTCTAGTAAAGAGCCATGATCAAGTTTCCCTTTGAGTTGAATGTCTGATTGCACCTCTGTGCATTCCATCTGAAAATTCACAGGTAATGTATTCATGTCAACTGAAAACGGAGTCCCGGAAATACCAAAAAATTGATGATTTTTTTCAGCAATCTTGAAACCTATTCTCAAATTCCGTTACCAAAACTGAAAGCAGGGCTGCACATTTTTCACTGTTCACAGGACTGTGTTTAGCCAGTGTATCAAAATGCATGCAATTATTTACTATAACTTGAGCTTGCCAGAATTTAATTTAAAATGCTGTTAGGGTTTGAAACATAGCACAGATGAGTTGATTTTCACCTTGAAGATGCATGTTTAACTCATTTAAATGAGTGGTCAAATCCACCAAAAATGCAGTGCCACTGTTTTGTCTTTACAAAGCATTCCTTGATATGCATCAAGTGTGGCAGCGTGTTTTTGCATATCATGTCTTTTCACATTGCAATCTTTGAAAACTGACACGATTTCCTTACAAATTGGTCTCCTGAGGGCAGCTCTGCATGGTATGAGCAAGAAGCAGTTCTAAGCTTGTAATTTCTAGGTTTTTGAAGGAGAGGGAGGCTTTTGGCAACTATTAGGGTTCCTTCTCAGACCCTTTCTCCTCTACTAGTCCCCGCTCTACCACGGACTTGGACACGTGGTAGGTTCCAAAAAGCAGGTTTGGTAGGGTGTCACCTTCTGGAACTTCTAATTGTTATGATGCATGCATCTCTTGGGGAAGTAGGTAGGTTTGATTAACCGTATACTTATTTTCTTGTTTTCTTATTGTTTTTTTCTTTTTCCTTATATAGTATCGCCAAGCCTATACTGGAAATAATCCTTTGCCTGTGCAGGTAGCCATGAAAGGCTTTGAAGATGTCATTAAAAAGTTTCCAAAGTGTGCTGAAGGCTATGCTCTCTATGCTCAGGTACATTTTATTCTTCCTTACAAAAAAAAAAAAAAGTTGCATTCTTTTTTGTCTTTTATCTCGGATAACATAAATTTCTTTAAATGAAATGTTTGAAAATAAGTTCTGAGGTAATACACGCTGCCTGCATTTAGGGGTGGGGGTGTTCTGGGGCAGAGGAAGTAGACAGGGAATGGGTGGAGTTGGCATGTGGGCAGGGAGAGTCAAGGGTGGTTATTAGGGCAGAAGTGTCTGGACTACACTTCCTATTGAATTCCTGCATATGTGTGATATCTTCGTTAATGGCAGGGGTTCTCTGTGTAATTTGGAAGTTACATGTGTAGAACTAAGGTAACAGTTGTGGTTCTGCTACAAATGATGCACTCTTTCTGGTCAAGGAGAGTTCAGTACAGATGTTTGAAGTACACTTGTAACTGTGAATGCCATTTCTTCTCTAAGAAAACATGCTGCTGATTGTTGTAGTAAGTTATCAGAGGTTCTGTCTGAAAGCAGGGAGGCTGTATAGGAGCATTTCCTTTTGATTACTTTTGATCAGGCCAAAAAAACCTGTGAAGCAGAAATACGCTTTAAAAAGGAAGAAGTTGAGACTTGCATGTACAGGCTTCTAGAACTTTTTTTATTTGTCACTATTAACTCTCTTACGTGTTGGTTGGGGATCTCCCATTACAGGTGGTACTGCGGTCAGTACTTTTTGCACGTACAACATAGCAGCTTGCTTCTGAAAAGCCTCAATTTTGAAACTTAATGGTGGTAATTGGTGTGCCTGGCCTGCTCCCTGATAAGAGAGCTGTATCCAAACGTATATTATCAACATGGTTTCAGTTAGAATCAGCCTCGCTCATGGTCCACGTTTTGGTTGCGTCTTGATCCATAGGTTTCTCTTTTGATGCAGGCACTAACTGATCAACAGCAGTTTGGCAAGGCTGATGAAATGTATGATAAATGCATCGACCTTGAGCCAGACAACGCCACTACATATGTTCATAAAGGGTATGTATTGAGTTTGCAATCCTTTTGGTAAGGGCGGTTGGCATGTTTAGGTGAACCAATCCAGACCGGAGGGAGGTGTTCAGAAGTTTAGCCAAGAGAAGTAACTTGCCAAAAACAACTTGGTGCAGTTGTTTCTACAGTGTCTCTTGACTAAACTGTAAATTAGATTGAAATTCCAGTAAAGTTTCATTCATGTTCATTCCTAGTGGAGTGTCTGCTCGAAGTGCATCTGACTGTCACTGACCTTAATGTCTGCCACGTTCCACCCTTAAAACATTTGGGATCTTTTTTTTTTTTTTTTGGCTTTCATGATCTGGGATATAGGGAATATGTGAAGTTCTAAACTTTCTCTTTCCTTTTCAGTTTACTTCAGCTTCAGTGGAAGGAAGATTTAGACAAAGGTTTAGAGCTCATAAGCAAGGCCATTGAAATCGATAACAAATGTGATTTTGCGTATGAAACCATGGGAACGATTGAAGTGCAAAGGTAATATTGACGTGCAATGTTAAGAATTCTGAGTTACTTTTGAAATTACAGCAGTCCTTTAGATTTCCCCATAGATCTTAAATGTTTCTTAAGATTGTCTCCCTGGTGCAGTGGGAGGCCAGCCCTTAACTGTTGTCTTGACTACTGTTCTGTAACTGTAAGGGAAAGCCTTCCTTTTATTTGTGGCACAGTTCTGATTTATGGTCTGGCCAATTTCATACTTAACTGGACAACATGCAGATGAGGCTGTGTTTAAATGTGTCCCTTCTGCATTTAAAATTACTTCGTTAACCCTTATTAGGCTCTCTATGTATCTAATGTAGTCCTTAAACATTATCTTAACAGACTATTTGGACTGAGAATCCTGACCTGTACACCCAAGCCTGACTGTTCAGGTTCAAAAAGGGTAGTGCAGAGGTGCAAAGATTAACTCACCGGTCTTAACTGGGCTATGTTTTCATTTATTTCAGAGGTAATCTAGATAAAGCCATTGAAATGTTCAACAAAGCTATCAACCTGGCCAAATCTGAAATGGAGATGGCCCACCTCTACTCGCTCTGTGATGCTGCCTACGCCCAGACAGAAGTTGCAAAGAAGTACGGATTGAAACCACCGACACTGTAAAAACAAACACAAAAACAAACAAGAGGAGGAAATGACTTCTGAAGTGAAGTTGCCCACTTCAGCCAGCCCTAAAGACGCTGTTGCAAACCATGTTGAATGGTGGAACTTAGTTTTTTTCCCGTTCGTGGTGTTGTCATTCGCTACATCTGTTAAATGTTTAGGTGTTGTGGGAGTGGTTGTTCAAGGAAGTATGCAGTGTTGCATCTTGTTCCTTCTGCAGCAAAAACCTTAACGTGTTTTAAGGGAAAGAAAAGTTGCAGGGGAACAAATGGAGGATATTTTGGCCATGCAAATAAAAACTTTATATTGGTTCATTTTGGGTGATTACATTGTGGTAGATTTTTGCTTTACTAAACAATATTACAGCGTGTTTTTTTTTTTTTTTTTCCCCCCGGTTGATTTTAAAGGTAATATTAGCCAGTGCTGTAAAATAGGTTTCTCTTTTATATGCAATTAATCCTTGAGGGTTGATTTTAATTTTGCAAAAAGGAAAAAAATAATTTACAAACTGTTTAATAATAGAGATTTTTTTTAAAGCCAGTAGCTGTAAAGAGAATCCTGTAAATATATGCAAGCATGCACAATCTTCCCTTAAAGCCCTTCGCACCCTCTACGTAACAACTGAAAAATTGTCCTGTGGCAGCTATTAGGGAGTTAACTTGATAGTTCTTATCCTCGCCCCAGAAAGCCCTGGTGTGCTGTGTAGGAGAGCTAGTACAAAGGTTTTCTGGGGAAGGAGGTTTGCTAACACTGCTGTAGTGCAGATTTTACTGGAAGAGAGGCCATGTTCCCATGCAGCCATCCTTACTTGAATGTCACAAGAAATTGTTCTGGAAGGTTCTGAGAGACTTTCAAGAACAGAAAGCCCTGCTGGGTGTGGAGCTGCCAAGGTAAGGTCATGCTTGCGTATAATCTTGTGATCTCAGTCCGTTGCTGAAAAGTAAGTTAATAGACTGTCCAAGTTCTCTTCTTCAGTCTCTAGAGACTGGTGTGTCTGGTCTAATCCTTGTAACAGCCCTCTGCAGGGTTAAGTGAGATAAAGAACAAAGCATAGTCTAAAACCTCCAGTAATGGATTTAGAGTCTTTGCTGGTTACCTTCTTCTTCAGGCCCTGTATTGTCTAAGATTACAAATAAATACTGTACAAAAGAAGTAAGTGTTTGGCAAATAGCACTTTGGCAAGTTATTGCTAGTAGTGTTACTGCTAGTATAAACAACACTCATCCTCCAACTATGAACTTCACAGAGTGCTTCTCTGCTGCTTTGGGTGCATCCTTCTGGTACTGAAGTCAGTCTGTTGGGCCTCTCCCTGGGTTGACGTGGCCGGATAAACCTCATGCCATACTTAATTGAAGTTGCTTGACTTAGCATACATTGATCTGGGCTTCTTCCCGTCCTAAAATCATAGATTTGCTTGTGCTGAATTTTCTAATGGGTTTCGCTGCTTAAAGAAATGAACCAAGCTGCAACCAAACTGTTTTGTTCTCTCCTTGTGACACTACGTACCGGCAGCTTGTGTTTTCAACTTGACCTACCTTTCTCCCAGCGACTACGACTGAGAATGCAAGTGGCGAGCAGTAGACATGGAGGGTTAATCCTGTTATTTTAGCTAGCTTACTAGGTGATCTGAAATCGTAGTGTGGGTATAGAACTGAAGGCACTGGGAGGTACTTGCAGCTGCTGAGGGCATTGCACGTAACAAGTGTCAGACGTCTTCTGGAACTTGCAGTCACCGCATCCGTTACCCGAGAACAAAAACATGCCAGACTGACTGAGGCGTCCTGTTCTCCCGAGGAGTTTTTATTTGCATGGCCTTATTTACATTGGCATTTTCTCCTCTTCACCCTACCTTTACCCCATTCCTGTCCCCACCAAATCAGTTAAGGGAAAAAAGCATGTGCTGTCAGATACTAGCATTCCAAATCATCACAGACTCTTGCCTGTTCTTGAACTAGTTTGAAACTGCACTGAAAAGGATGCATTGTCTGTAATTTTTTTGTAAATGACGTATCACCTGTAAACTGAAAAAAAAAATAAATATTACCTTCAAGTATCTCTCTCTGACATGTATAAGAACAGGTTTTGGTGGAAGTGGTGTCTGCACTAGCATTCTCTGCGCTCGTTTGTGGTTGCTCTGAATCGAGGAAGAATCAATAACAGCAGGCTCCCTGCCGTCTCTCAGTTGGGCCTTTGAGAAAAGATGAGGCGACGCGGAATGAACAAGCCTTATCTCTGACTGCTGCCATCACCTGCAGAGGTATGATCTTGAGGGCTGAAGACTACAGGGGGGATAGGAAGGCTGGGAATCCGAGCAGCTGACAGCCTCTTCGTGTGCGTACGCAGTTAGTTTCTGCTCAGGCTCCCTTCTAGCGGAAGGGAATTTATTGTTTTAATGGCTGGTGTAGGTGAGGGTTTGCTTTATGCCAGGTGTACAGGTGAACCTTGAGAAATGCTTTTTCTTTTTTTTTTAATGGGAACTGAGAGCTGAAGTTGAAACAATTATTGCTGCTATTTAAAAAAGTATGGTGAAGTCATGTAGGAAGTTAGTACTGAAGACCTGGATACATTTGGTGTATCCTAAAGCCTGTGGGACGCTGCTTCTAGGCATAGCTGTCATGCATCTTAATTCTGATCATGTAAAATTTCTGGTGTTCGTGTTCAGACACAGATGCAAGTTTGCCAAAATGGAGAGTAGGAGTTGTGCCTTGATTTACCAGTAGCTAAGTAGATTGAAAGCAAAGAGAGATCTACGCTAAGGAGCTGTACTGTAATTTATTTTGGAGTTGTTAAGAGCAGGCAAGCTTAGATACAGCTTTGAGCAGCCTTCCCAGCTGTGGTGGCAATAACACCCCTGCTGAATCTTGATAGAAAGGCATTACTGTGTTTTATACTGTCTCTTTAGAAAGAATTTAAATTCTTGCAGGCTGAATTTCTGTAGCTGTTCCGGGCTGCTACTAGGTGGTTTGATAGATTTAACAGAATATCGGTGCAGTGCATAACGTGGATACTTTAAGTGCCTGCCTTATGCCAGCGTAGGATAGAGTACTGCTGCTAGGCGGCTCCAGCTACCCAGCTGAGAACCAGTTGCGTACTTGTTTGTTTGCAACCCCCCTAAAATTCACAGTCCGTTGGTATCACTTCCACGTGAGCCTTACTGGAGACCCCTGAAGCAGCCTCCTAACACAAGGTGCTTAGAACTTGTCCTGACAGACTGAACAGGGCTAAAGTTACGTCACCTCTTCAGCTTAGTTCACCAAAGTGTGCCACTGCAGATTCTCACTTGTTCTCTCCATTTGGAATTCCAGGAGAGGATGGTCCGTGCCCCGGATTCTGTCACATTGTCTGGTGCAGACTGCTCCTTACATTTTTGACTTCAAATGGTTAGCCATTGAGAATCCCCCATTTCTTTAATCCTCCAGTGTTGTGTTCTGCTGCATATTGAAGTAGTGTAGAGTCAGGGTGGTGGGGAAGAGAGATGCGGTAGTTTGGAAAAAATGGATATTTAACAGTTGTGGTTTAGGAGTTAGAGCCCTGTGATGGCCTTTCATTAACGCTGATTGTTACGTATGTATGTGGCAGACACCAATTTAATGCAGGAGATCTGACTCAAATGGTAAATTGTTAAATTTTTATATTTATTTTTCAACAAATAAATGTTCATTTCACCTTACGCTCTGTGGCGTGTTTCTTAAGAGTTCCAGTCCAGTATGTACACCAAAACGCTATGAAAGCACGGACACAAAAGGCTGCTGGAATAGACCATGCCACTGAGTGGAACGATGGGATCTGGCTTTTAGAGGGGAAAGACTCCTTAGGGTTTAACCCAATGTAACCATTAATTTCCTCATAGGTGGCTGGGGCCTCTATACAGCACACCTGGCTAACCCCCAGAGAAGGCAAAGGAACATGGAAAAAAAAAAAAAAAAAGAGGATAACTGTGGGAGAAGGAGGATGGCTGAAAAAGAAGAAACGGGTAAGGTGGTCTGGGGCAAAACTGTATAGACAGAGTGAGACAGAAGCTTATCTCTGTCCTCCTTATTTGTATTGTGAAGTCTCCCTTTGCCTGTAGCTTATCCTTTTTGGTGGTGGAAAACTAAAAGCACAGAGGTAAAGGCTAAATAGTTGTAGGTGCTTCTTTCTGCCTCCCAATGAGGGGAAGTAATTGGCATTTGCAAATTCTTAGCTTTTTACATTAGAAATGGAAGCACCTTGGTGCTTCTAAGAAAAAAATCTCTTACAAAACGCTGGATTGGCTTTAAGTCTTTTAAAGCCATCTTTAATCCTTTTGCTCGTCTCTTCGGCAAGAGCAACGCAGTAGGGCATGTTTCCCCTGCAGCTGGTGGGAGCTGGCCTGCAGTAGCGATAACAACGCATTTTTCATGAATTTAGGCAGTGAGCAATACGGGTACCTGGTTTCCGTGGACAGAGGTTTAACTACTGCAACAAAGTTCTCTGAGCCTTTTCACTGACTCCCCTCAGCCTTTCCAGTGGAAGTTTTGCTGGACTGCAAAACTAAAGCCAGTTCAGCCATTACAATCAGAAAGCAGTCAGCAGAGCAAAGGTGTGGTGACATGAGAACTGCTTTAACAGAACAGTAACCACATCACTTAAGCAATAAACAGGAATTGTGATAAGAACTCAACACATCTATTCCAGGCAGAATGCATGAACCAAAACCTGTCACAGGTTCTTGTATAGTAGTAATTCTGTTTGGCAGCTTCTTGCAATATCCCGAAGTAGTTCAGAGCAGGATGTGGCCTATTTTGCTTAGCATGTGAAAGTTTAACCTTGCCTGGTTTGAAGTCAGGTGTTTAAGAAACTCTGAACTGAGTTACTTAGGCACAGATGTGAAAGTCATACTTCTAGATCATCTGATATGCAGTGTTCATAAGAAGTTCATAATATCAAAGCTGAATTCAGAGGGTTTCCAGAGAGAACATGGTTGCTACCTTCACATCCTACAGAAAGCCTCAGGAACTTGAAAGCACACAAAAAAAAAAAGTAACTAAAACATTGTGATGACTAGAAGTGATCAACTGCTACTGAGTTGATTTCACTTCCAGTTTCATCCTAGCTGTTAAATACTGTAAAATAAAGTAGGAGGAGATACAAAAATTCTATATGATTGAATTTTAGAATCATACCAACAAATTGTTTTGTTTCTCATTAATGACCACATTTAGCAGTTGCCTGTGGAGCAGGCAGGAAGGGAATCCTGAAGGTGAGAGCAGCAGCTGTTGTGGCACAAGAACCTTTCCTGTTCACCCAGCATCACTTTTTCATCTCTATGCTGTAGAGATCGTAACGCTTCTGGCTTAAAATAGGAATGTGCTGACGGATTTCTGCAAGCTTCTTCAGATCTGGAGGGGGAAGAAAGAGCTATTAGAACAGCGGTCAAAAAGGGCTTGCTGAGGCACGGCAGGGAAAGAGCAGCTTTCATGGAGACTGGGGCCGCAGGGCACAGGAACCGGGCAGCCAGGGAAGGCAGCCTCAGCTTCGCTCTTCCCTAAGGTGGCAGCTTCCTCCTAACCATAGACTAGAACTCTTGCTTCAATCTAGCAAAGGTTGAGAAGGGATGGGAACACTGTGTCATCTTTCACTGTGTGAATAAGGCCACAGACATGAAAAAAACCCTGCCTCTTTAGTCTCATGCCCTGTACTCAAGGAAAGCAAGAAAAAACCCTCCACACTTACCGATATCTACGTAGATAACCGTTTCCTCAGCCCCAGCTTTGGCTATGACTTCACCCCTGCAAAATTAAGCACATTTGTTTGCAGCATTAACACAGGTCTCAAGGCATCAGCCCAGCTGGTGCTGTTTGTATAAAACAGAGTTTCTGCGCTTGGTGCCCACAGCCATAGACACAGGGCGGTCCTAAAAATAGCATCATAGTTCTTAACTCACGTGTGATGGGAATAGCTCCCAGGTTTTATGTGGTGCATGTTTTAAATGTGACAAATACATACCTAAGTATGTTTCCAAAGATCAAGAATAACCATAAAAAGCAACTGTGAGAACCAGCATGTGTGAACACGGAATATACCTCAGGGGGAAGGAAACAGTTTCTCCAGGGACAACCATATATAGGAAAGACTAACTTTCTCTCCTTTTAGATCCCACCAGCTTTTAACAGGAGCATACATTTACTCTGCGTGACCCATTGACCATGCTTATGCACCCCACTTGCTGCTGTTGGATTCAACATAAGCTTTCTGTGCCGTTATAGAGAAGACTGGTGTCAGTGGAGGGATTTACTTGGAAGAAAACTAACAGCCAGAGGACTTGGTTTACCCAATTAACCCAGATGCATGGGGGAGAAGTAACTGCTGCTTAAGTCAGAATATGTCTTGTCTAGTTGAAGACATCCTTCTTGCTCTTTCTTATGACCAAGTGTTGTTCTTTGAGCAAATTAAATACTTTTATATGAGGTGTTTAAGGTGGCTCAGTTCTGCACGATTACCGCAATACACGGTACGTAATGCAAGCTGAAAAGGGCAGCAGCTTAACTAGTGCTTAATGCTACTGCACTGGCTCCTGCGCTTCCCAACAAGAATGCGTGCTCTTAAACCAGCTGTAGTTCTAAAGCTGGTTGGCTGAAAAACAAAAAAGGATGGTTTTGTTTTTTAAGAGTAGGTAGAAATGTGGGACTGAAGCAACTCAAATAGAACCTTTGACCAAGGGTGAACTCACCATGGATTTACTACAGTGCTGTGTCCCCAGGCAACATAGGATGCTTTCTCATCTCTAGCAGGAGATACAGTAGCCACGTAGACTTGATTATCCACAGCTCTGTGTTCACAAAAAGGGGACGGGGAAGAAAATGAGTAGGCTTTTTTTTCATACCACCAATTAATCGAGCAGAAGAGACAAAATTAACTCTGAAGGATGAGCATCCAGCCTCCCAAAGACTTTCCAAAGTCATAAATGACATGAAAGTTAGAGAGAGCAGAGCCTGGGAGGAGGAGTCTCTGCACCTGCCCCAGAGGTAGCACAGAATAGAACAGATAGAATTACATGTTCCTTCTGTGTGCAGTAAAACTGGTAGAAGCAGGCCAGATGAGTGAGACTGCATATTCAGGAGTCTCAGGATCCATTTCTGTCTGTAACTAAAGCAGTTCTGACCTGGTTATCACTGTCTGTTGGCTGTTCTGTGTAGAAGTTTGTTTGTGAGTGGTGCTCGTGGTCCTGGTAAGGGCATAACTGCAGAGGGAGTGGCAGGGGTGAAGGATAAGCAGCTCCTGCTTTTCTTCTTGACAGCACAGTGGCCTTTCTGGGTAGTGTGATGTCCAATACAGGAACAATTCAGTTCCCCACTAAAAGCCCCCTCAGTTACTTTGTTCTTACCGTCCCCTCTGTAGCAATTCCCAGTGAGCTGGTCCTGTTGTCATATTAAAAGCCCCTGGATATATCAGCAGCTGGCAACCTTTGTTAAAAGAAAATTAGAACCCAGCCATCATTAAGGGGAAGATGGTTTACCCTAGAGTGATTCTACACACTGAAGCTCAAGGTAAGCTTTCTTCTGTCCATAATGGAAACAAATAGAGCCCATCCATGCGTGGCACAGGTGATTATGCCAGCAAAGTGCTGCAACACAAACATTGTGAAGCGTGGGGTCAGGTACATCTCCACTGCTCCACTAGCAGAGACGTGGCAGGAAATGACTGTTTACTCAAGGAGAGTAGGTATTCATTGGATGAACAAAGTCCTGGCCATAAGCTGCATTTTGTGTTAATGGCCAAGGATGAGAGCTCATGATCACACCTGCAGATTTCCCAGTAGGTACCACCCTGACACAGCCCTGTTTAGGTCAGGCCTTAGGGCTAAACACGCTGTGCTTTGTTAGGTGACCCAGCCTTACCTTTCTGTCCATAGACTTGAGCCAGCTCAGCAAATCTGATGTCGTAGCAGATGCCCAGGCCCACTTTGCAGTACGCTGTTCCCCAAACACAAGAGACAACACTTACGTTACTGTCACAAGTGCACAAGAGCAATCAGAAGACTCAGTTTAGCCCTCCTGCCAGCTGTTGCTCTACATGTCTCAAAGGAACAAGGGGAGCTGTATTTTAAGGGTGTTTTCTTATCTGCAACAAGCATTGGCTAATGGTGGGGGAGAACTGGTTGTTCGTGATGAGGGGAAGGCTGTGAGAAGCACTCTCACCTACCCTTTAAAAAGAGCCATCTCCACAAAATCCTGTTAGGTCAGGTCTTTGTGTCATGTATTCCTCTCTGACTCAGCTGCAAGCTTTTCAGTGATAAAGAAAGCACTCCCTGCTGGCTGTGGACTGAAGAAGCTACAGTTGGACACTTCCTTACAGCATGCACATGGCCAAGAGGAGAAAGTCACCCTGGCAGTGGAAACTCTTAGGAAAGCTCAGTTAAGGGGGCACGTTCATTCCTAGAGAAATAGCTGTCCTGTTTGTTTCTTAAATCTGATGTAGGTGATTCAGGAATGCTGGAACAGGATTTACAGTTAATTGCCTCCATTAGGATACCCTCCTCACATGAAATAATGTGTCAGTGTAGCTGGTGGCTACATGTATCTTTTCCAAGCCGTGCTTTATAAACACTTTTAAAAAGGTAACTTCTCTTCAACAAATCAGTAGGGCTGTTACTCCTTAAGGGAAGCACCAGCATGTATGTTTCATCCCCTTCTACTCCACCCTTTTTCAATCACCGCCTTTTTAAAAACTTTCAGAACTTACCCCCACACGTGGAACACACAACATATATTTGCCATCATTGACGAAGTTCTAATCTAAACCTGCCAGCCTAAAAACCTATTCCTGGAGAGAAACAAGAGGAGGAAGGCAGCTCCGGGATTACTGGAGCGTTATGGTGGCAGTGCTCATCAGGAGAAGGCTTGTCTTGTACTCACGAGTATCAAACGTGGAGAAACTATTCCCTGGACTCAGCACTTCGGACTCCTTGAACTGTATCTTCCCAGGAACATCGATGTCAAACAAATGAATCTGTAATTACAATGTTATTAATTGTTATGAATAATAATTTCTCTGCTTGGTGTTGGAACCTTTGCCACTCACTGGAATCTGGTTTACTCTTTTGTCAGGATCCCAGCTAAACGCTGCTTAAGGTTACAAGAGCTTCTAAAGATGATTTAAAGCACTTTTCTTCTTGACAGAAATATACGTGTCTAAAGATGTTTGGTAAAAAAACAGAAAGACAGTATTTTATACTGTCACGTACAAAGCTGTGACCTAAGCGAAGCACATAGCAGAGGGTTATGTCGCTTACCAAATAGAATGTCCAATCCTTGTGCTCTGCAGTAAGAGAGCAGGCAAAAGTAGCTAAAAATGGGTCAATTCTTTTGTAGCATGGCTCTTTATCTTCTTCAAGGAGAGTCCTTGCCAACTAACTGTATTTCCTGACGTAATTAGTAATTTTGCAAAAGAAGGGGTACATATATAATGTCTGAAGTTTGTCATTATTGATTTTAAGCACCGTATGGTAAAGCAGGTGTTTATTTTCCTCTCTAAGATTAGAGTCCCATTCCTGCAAAGCTCCTCCAGAAAATACCTTCAGCAAGTCACCAAGCTCACATCAGCCATGCAGATGCCCCTCAGCCCCTGCAGACAGCCCTGATCCCTCCCTGGCAATGCAGGTTTCTGTTCCTGACTGGAGCTTCCTAAAAATACAGCTGGTTTTGTATTATTATTCATATGCAGAGAGTACAGGCTGGTGCTTATTTTACAAACAACCGTGGGCTTATGGGCTGGTGTGCAATTCTTAGCGAATTGATCTAATAGTGTAGCTAAATGCAGAATCAGTTAACAGGGAAAAAAAAAAAAAAAAGAATAACCACACCCTAGAGCTATTTTACAACTTCCCGTTTGTTCCAAGTAACTTTGCGTTCTCTTTCGTATCTCCTTGAACCAAGCGAGCTGTTGTTCAGTTAGGGAACGAGACCCATCAGCAAAGCCAGCAGCAGGAGCTGCCCTCTCTACACGAGAAGTTGGGAGTTTCTCAGGAGGCACAAACAATGTCCAAGGGCAAGAAGACAGTAAGCACCCATCTACCACAAACAGCAGACGCTGCTTTTAACTACGAACCCAGACTTGGATCGTCTGCACTAATTGTACGTGTAACAGAGGAAGTATGGAAAGAGCAGCCCTCATGAGCAGAGGGGCTAACTCCTTTGGGAACCTGAGGAAAAATCCTGATCCCACTGACATGGCCCTCGAATTCAGACCTAGACCAAGGTACACAGATGAGTTGGATCAGTCTTTCCCACAATTTGTCCAGGAGCTGGGACAAGCCAGTTAGGCCTTCCTGTCATCCTTATCCAGCACACATTGATGCCGACCTCTGGAAGGGATGAACATGTCCCAGTGAAAAACTGCATGCAATTTTAATGACAGTACGCTGCTTCTTGTTACTGCAAGAATCCATTAATTAATGTTGCCTGTAGGCACAGATGAAATCATTTGTGCCACCTAAAAAGAAAGCAGAGTGTCATTTTTGCGTACCGCTGCTAAATACTAAATACCACACAGAGGAGAAGCCTTCTGGTAACAGCACTCTGCCACCTTACCTTCCTGTGCTTTGCCACTATAGCACCGTCAGGCCCAAAGACAGTACATGTGTTATACAGCTTTCCACCATCCTCTTCTGGAATGGATCCTTCACAAAGGAGAGAACAAAGATTTCCCCCACTGTATTACATGGAGTTTTGATTAAATGGCACAAACAGACACGGCCTGTTTTCCCCCTCAGTGAGCCAGTCCCTAGGGATAAGCTACCTCCAACGAGATAGATGCTGCACTCCTTTGCGACTTCTGAGAGCTTCTGTGTCGATTCTCCAGGGATCCTCTCTGCATATTCCTTAAAGTATTGGGTTCCATACGGAGAATTAAAGCATTCCTAGAATAAGAAAAAAAAGACACATTAAGATCTGGTAGCACTGCCCTGCACTTGACCTTTCAAACTCTGTGTCAGTGTTCTCATATGATCTTCAGTTTTACAGGATTTCAATGAGCAACCCAGAAATTATCGAGAGGGCGCAGAGAGCTCAGTGATCCCAGCAAGCGCAGTGGGGCTGCACGGGTGTGAACGTGCAGGGAGCAGAACTGGAGCTAGGAGCACACAAACTGCAAGGAGCAAGCCTAGCACATGGATCAGGCTAGCAGCATCGCAGGGGATCTTCCCAGCAGAGCCTCAACCGCCCAAGCAAACTTCTTAAAAACTGTAGTCGATTCTTCTGAACAGGAATAACTGAACCAAAACTGGACAGGAGGTTTTTTGGCCCCATATCCAGACCCTGGGCCAGCAGGTGCTAGCCAACACCCGGCACAATTTGCAGACAGAAGCTCCACAACAAAGGGAAGTCTGTCCCTGCAGGCCGTTAGATCTGCTTCCCTGGCTTTTGAAAGCTGGACAGCGCTTCAAGAAAATGAAAGCAAGGCCAGCTGCCCCTGCCTTCATCTTGCTGCTTGCGTGGCAGCGCGGGTGGCACTGAACCACGGGCTCAAGAGAACGGTTCTCAAGTTCTGCACGAGCCTGCAGCAGCAGCGCCCGGGGCTGTGCTGGAACCGCAGCCTGTGCAGGGATCGCTCATCCTGTGCTCTCCAAAGTGGGAAGAATGCAGGGACAGACCTCTGAACAGCTTACAGTCATGACCTGGATTCAGATGGGTTCTGCTGTTATTCGTTTATCCGTAAATACTACAAACTGCTTTTCTTTCACATTTTAACTCGTTTAGAAATAAAAAGTTAACACATGACAACCAACATGTCACCTGCCCTTTGACTAAGCAGAAGCGCAGGCTGTATGCTCGGTGCCTGTTACTCCTTTATGCAGTGTGACTTAATGAAAAGCAAGGTGGAGAGAAGAGAGTATTTCACAAAATTTACCTTCCCAAGCTGTGAGAAATCTTACTGTTGCGTGAGAGGTTTTGCTCGGCAAGCATAAACTACCATTGGCAAATGGAATATCTCAACTGAATGGGTCTGTAAAACTGGACTGCTTGTACACACGCCAAAGGTGGCAAAGGATAGATAACCCCAACGTAGGAGGCGCAGACAGAATAGCCAAAGGTCGTATTTGCAACACAAGAGCTGTGTTAGCACAAAGAAGGGAAGGTTGCTTAATACTTTGCCTGTGAGAGGAGAAGGGAAAACGTGCTTTGTGTAAAGCCTTCAGAGCAAAAGTTCCCCCAGAAAAGAACTTTGCACTCCTGAGTCAGGTGCTGCCAGACACAGGCACGTGTGCCCCCAGGAACAGAGGGAAAAGCTCACAGCTACACGGGGGACATTATCTCGCTGCCAGGTACAAAAATCAGCGCAAGGCCAAAAAGTAAATCAGAAGTGATCAGAAATTAAGCTGTGACCGTGTTTCCACACAGGGATGTTGTGAAAGAAACACGTTGCCATCATAATCCAGCCACAAACGACCTGCTGGAAATCTCTGATGTCTGTTTTGTTTCTGATCAACTGTTTAATCTGCAATAATTATGGCAAAGACAGCCACTGGGTGCCTGCCTTCCTGTGTCTTCCTAGCAGTACCCTTTAGCTGAAAATCACCTTTTCCCACATTCTGGCACAGAAAGCTCCTGCAAAGAGTCAAGGCACAGTCCCACTGTCATGAATTCAGAACAAACCACGGAGAGCTGCTGGAATTGCCTGGGATTTAAACCAGCACCAATACCTACAGAATCTTGTCCCACAAAGAGACAACCTGCTTTTTTATTATTGCTATTATTTTCTTTTTTAATAAAAAAGAAATGCCTTGTTCTATTTCATCCTGGAAATAGAACAAGGCACATTGACCCCTGGCTTTTTTCCCCTGTTTTGGAGCTTCATACAGCACCCACGCACCTCCAGAGAGAAACAGGAATAAGTAAAGCATGGTTAACGCGAGGCAGAGGCTCTGGAGAGTGTGAGATGTAGGTGTTTTAAATCACGATGTAAAACAAAAAATGTTTTTATAACAATGTAAATCACAGTCTTTACTCACAGGTAGAGCCACGACTTTCGCTCCTTTAGCCGACGCTTCCCTTGCCAGCCCGCAGGCTCGCTGGAGGTTCTCTGATTTGAGAGCCGAGACGTGAAGCTGGACGAGTGCCAAGCGGAAGCCTGATGGCAGAAAAGAAACAATTAGCTGGCGGGATTCCCCCGGGGAACACTTGAAAGCTTTAATTCATTAATGAGCTCGTAAGGAAACAAACCTGCTTACACGTAGAGGTGCACACAACCCCCTCCCAGCTCCCTGTGCAGTCAGCCTGTGACTCTGCGAGCAGGCTCCTGGCGCAGGGGGCACCTGCAAGCCTAGGTGTGGGCATGGGAGCCACGCACCACGGAAGGACAGCATCCTTAGGGTTGGCAGGGACCTTTAAAGGCCGCCTGGGCCAACTCCCGGGCAGTGCACAGGGACACCTACAGCTGGACGCCCCACCAGCTGGGGCAGGGAGAGCAGCACGGTGCTGCCCACAGGGCACCTTGGCAGCGCCCAGTCCTGGCCTGGCCTGGGAGAGGGAGATGAGCAGCCACAACCCCGAGAAGACGGCGCGTTTCCCGTCACCCGTGTACGGTTTCCAGCCAGGAGGCGGCTGCGTTACCAGCTCTGTCTCTACTGTCCCCAGGCAGGAGTTATGCCGGCGGGTTCCCCTGAGCGCCACACGCGGCAGCAGTCACATGTGGGCGCACCCCGGGCTTTAGGAACGTGCACCACGGCCGGGCAGCCCCGTACCCGCCCAGCCCCGCGCAGGGACACCCCGACCCCGTGCGCCAGCGGGGCGCTCCGGCTCGGAGCCCTGAGCACCCAGCGCCGAGCCCTCCTGCCCAAACGGCGAGCGGAGGAGCCGCCGGCAGAAGCTCGAGCTCGCGCGGGGAAAGGTCCCTGTGGGGAGCGCGCGCCGCCACTCACTGGCCATGGCTCCCCGCAGCGCCTGCATCCATGCCCCGCCCCGCCTCCGTCGGGCGCATGCGCGCGAACCCGCGCAGGGGCCGCTGGGAAACGTAGTCCCGGCCCGGGGGCACACCTCTGGGCGGAGCGCACCCTGGGGGGCTGGGCCTGTCAGCGCCCCACTGAGGCACGGGCGCGCCAGCCGTAGGTCAGAACCCAATTACCTGCGGGAACCGAAAGCACAGACGCGTCTGCTTAGCAACACAAGTTCTGTAACCAGCACGCTACCTACAGGTAGGTACGCTGTGAGACAAAAGAGGTCTCTACATGAGCCATAAAATGTCACAACACTTCATAGCTTGCACTGAGCTCTGTAACGAGCAGCCTGCTGACAACCTGCACACTGACTTAGACACGACACAGAATTAACTTCTTGGTGGCCTGCACTATACATTTCTACGCAGATTTTAACTCCCTGGAGCTTCAGGTGCCGTACATCTCAGAGGTCTGCATTTGCTGACCAGAGAAGCACACACGCGGCTCCCCTTCCCTACCTAGGTCCCAAACACACCTCACAGCTTAACAGCTGAACGCCCTTCGCATCACAAGTAACTGGGTCCTTCAAGGCATCACTGGGCACTTCAGCCACACAGGAAAGAGCTCTCACTTCTCCCCAACCATGCTTTCCATGTTTTCTTCTCCCACGAGCACTCTTCTCTCACGACTAACAGAAATACGCTGTATTACTTCGTCAACAGAATATTAAAGTGTGATGCTGAGACGGCTGGGACCTTCTGCACGATCCAACCATTTGTTAACCCATTTTGACTTTTCCATGAAAGCTGACCACAGTTCACCCGAAAGTATTTCATAAAATCAGTCAAAATCCCAGCGTACTTACACAAGTGTGCTACTGAGAGCAGCTCCCTATGATCCACAGTCACCTTCCTCCGCTCCAGACGCCAGGTTTGCTTCCACTTGCAAAGTGCCTTTAGGAAAAACTGCTCGTTGATTCATGGAATTCACACACTATGCAAATTGAACACGTTCTGTGCGAAGTTATGTTCAAATTGTACTGGTTTATTTACAACCGTTGCTTATAAACAGTAACACAAACATCTTTACATGAAAAAAATCTCATTGCTGAAGTAGGCACAGAGTCAGAGACTCTTCAGGATATTTTCGGAAGGGAGGAGGAAGAAGAAAAAGTAATACAACAGCTGCTGGGCAAAACCATAAATACGTGAGTGTTGGCCCAGGTGCAATTTCATGCAGATATCTTCAACAGTTCAAGTTCTAATGGTGTTTACTCAGATACTAAGGGAAAAAAAGGAACTAGTTCCAGAATTAAGGTGCCCTAGCTTGATTCCTAGTAAAATAACTTAAGAGTAACTGGCTGTTATAAAGGTCAGCTTATTTTTGCTCCTGATGATGTACCAGTTCACAGGCTTCGACTCAAACACTCACATGGCCAAGCTAACCCCCACTATCTCTACTTCACAGTTTTTGGTAATTTCCATGTCAGCCTACAAAGATGCCATGCCTGTTCTTCTATCAAGCCGAAGGCTGCAGATACACTGCTACGCAGTTGCCATCTCTCAAGCATTAGCTAGCTTAGAAGTAATTAAAGGAAAATAAACCAATGCTGAACCAACAAAGGCAACATTTATCCCAGGTACACAGCGCTGCAATCTCTACACTTTATTGGTATGTGTTAATTTTCTAGCCACACCTTCAATCTTCAAACACACCTCCAGTCAACATCAACTCAATTCTGTGTTGAACCGAAGGTTTATAAAAGTCTAACTTTTATCTTAGACATTTTGCTTCAGAAGAGCCAGACAGCTGGATTTTGACTGCCACACTCTGCCATGAAGCACTTGCTCCAATTTCAGTGTGCGCACTCATCCTCTCATAAGAGAGGATTTCAACCTATGAAATGTAAAATTTAGCATAATTAAAGAAATCACAACCCTGTAGTAAAGCTTTATCACGTACAGTTCATTTTGGTATTTAAAGATACCCTTATAATCAATTCCAATTATTCCACCTCGTTTCCAAATTATTTGCTTTTTTCCCATTTACCTGCAGTCCAAGCTGCACTTAACCCATTTTTAACTGGAAGGAAGCACTGTTCCTAAGATTTCATCTGCTCTGCTTACAAACCTACATTTTTAATAGTCCGTGATATTACCCAGAAGGCAAAATCAAATTTATAGACTGAAGGCTCTGGAGATGTTTTACTTTCCAATATCAGTCATTTAAAGCCATTCTGTCTTCAGCTGCTTCTTGATATCTGGCTGTGCTTCACTCCTTTAACACACTTATATGAACGTTGCTGCCTACTCCCTCATAAATACGCAGATCACTCCTCACAGTAAGGGTGCATTAAACAGAAACAAACTGACCTTTATAATACACATTTCTTTTAAAAAGAAAAAAAAAAAAAAAGAAAAAAAGAGAAAAAAAGAAAAAAGAAATTAAAAATCCTGTTCAGAAATTGGTAATAATTTACCCTATCTTAAGCCTGCTACTCAGGCACTCCCATCAGTAAACAGAAAACCTCGTAAGTTAGTATTCAGTTGGGAAACTGTCAGCTCATGTCCACATACAGCATCTTTGTTGCTTCTTCTTTATAAACTGTTCTCTACAAAGTCTTTAGTTATTAACTCTCCAAGGCATCCAATACTTTCATGATCTGTTGTTTTATGGCTTTGGTTGCATCACCTGCATTTGGAATCAAATACCTTTAAAAAAAAAAAAAAAAAGGCATCATTAATGTACTACAAAACTTTCAATCATGAACTCAAATTCTTGCTTTGCTCACCAAATCCATACTTCAGGCTGCAGATACATGAAACAAAGTGGACAACTCAGATGCTACAACAAGAAAATTCTCGCACACAACTCATCCTCAACAACTGTCATTGGAGATCCTGGAGCCCCTCTGCTGGGTCTCGTAACTTCTGGCAGATATTCTTCATAGTTCACATCCAAATATCTGCTCCTAAATCAAAACTATGACTTTTGAACTCAATTCTGTGAATTACAGCACACATCTGATTTCCATTTGTCAACATTCTGTGTATCATTACTACTAACAGCGGTGCTAAGAGGGCTTACCTTTCAACTGCCAAGATTTCTATGCCTGAAGTATTGCTATTTCCGTATTTAAAGGTGATCAGTTCCGGGTGTTTCTTCTTGGATGTGATTTTGACTACGGAGTTGAGTGCCTGTCGAGACTGTATGTAAGCCAGTCCCTTTCGCGACGGAATCTCCCTCAGACAATACATATGGGTTGCCGTTACTAGGAGATGACTTGAAGGGAAAGAAAAAGAGAAATTACGTTTTCTATTTAACTAAATATTAGCTACTTACAAAGCTAAGTTTTACAAGCAAGTCACATGGAGAGAACTAGATAAAACAGTTCGCTAATTAAGAAATAGTTTCATACTTCTGTACAATAGGTATGTCTACAAAGTACTTCAGATTTTCCTGGTGTGCTGCATCATAGTTGTTTTTGAAAACAAGCATGGCAGCCTCAACAGCATACAAATTCAGAGTGAGCAGTTTGCATCATCAACTCGACACAACAGCTATGAGTGCTATCAACATCAAAGATCACAACCACCAGAAACATGCCAGGCCATGCAGTATGGGGATAATGCCTCCAGCCCCTCTCTTCCATCCTTCAGTCATACCCCAGCCCCATCCCTTCATCTACAGAGCAGCAACTGTGCATGTGGAGCATCAGAGCTAAGCCATCAGGATGTGCTGCCTCCCCACGACTGACTGTCAGTCACTGTACGAGCACTAATGTGGATCTGCTCACGTGCCCACTCAGTTCAAGACCCACTTTTCTCTTCTTCCCAGGAGCAATGCATGCGTGTGGGAACATACCAGTTGAGTTCAAACTCCATTTCAGAAATTATACTATGACAGATCACTCCACATATCACACTCCATATAATTTTATGTTTCCATTAGATTTATTTTAATAAAAAATAAAAGACAGTAAGAGACCATGACGAAAGGGAAAGGTCAAAATTTTCTGATATCCAGATTCAATAGGATTTGTACTATTTAGGGAAGCTAAAATGCAGTAAGCATAGAATCACAGAATGGTTGGGTTGGAAGGGACCCTAAGGCCCACTCAGTCCCACCCCCTGCCATGGGCAGGGCTGCCCCCACCAGCTCAGGCTGCCCAGGGCCCACCCAACCTGGCCCTGAGCACCTCCAGGGATAGGGCACCCACAGCTCTCTGGGCAGCTGGGCCAGGGCCTCACAGCCCTCTGAGTAAAGAATTTCTGCCTAACATCTAACCTAAATCTCCCCTAAAGCATCCTGTTTTGCTCCTGAGGGATTAACAAGGTCACTGAATTTTAGGTCACTGAGTTAGAGATAAGGAAAAACTGGAAAAATAGGAACTTGGGTCTACCTGCTCTTGAAAAATAAGTCTGTGTATACTGAGAATGTTTTTCTTCCCACCCTGTTTTACAAAGTAAACCCTCACAAAACACTATGTTTTGTACACAGTTACGTTCTGTAACACTGAAAATATAGGAACAGAAACATAGCAGTAACATTTTGTTCTAGATTGTTTCACATCTTCATTTCTTGGTATAGTATCAAGAATAATTTAACTGCCCAGGGACGGTTTTTTAAAAGTGCACTGAGACAGACATTTTCATTCAGTCGAGGACTAATTTCAGTACCTGGGAAACATATGTCCATTTTCTTTTACTTCATTACAGGGGAAGTTATACTTCACATCAGGTTTATTTATCCATGTTTGGATGTTGACAACTTCTTTCCGATCATCATCTGACATGGAAGAGCTATCGATTTCATCTGTTTGAAGAAGAGGCAGTGGTTTAAAAAAAGATTTTCACATAACATCAGACAACTTTTCAATTCACTTAAAACAAGAGCAGCTACACTGGTTCAAAGCAGGGTCCACCTAACCCCTCAGCGTCCATAAACAATTCCTCTGAGGGGAAAGAAGAGGCACGTGTTCTTGATACTTCTCTATTAATTCTCTCTCAACAGACAGCTTAGTTGTAAAATACTTGTAAAATAGTTTTATGCCTAAGTATGACATCTACATTTACATAGTATCTTTGGTGCTACATTATAAGAATTTAAGCAATCTACTTGTCCAAAGCAATGAAATATATGAAAACCACAGAAGATGGC
>WBMW01001873.1:0-20095 GCA_013396635.1 Penelope pileata | reverse complement strand
GGTGGGAAAAGGGGGAATAAATCTCCTGCTGCTGTAAGGGTAGAGGAAATCCGAGACCGTCTCATGAGACTATGTACAAGGCCATGGGGCCAGATGACATGCATCCCAGGGTCCTGAAGGAGCTGGCTGATGTGGTTGCTGAGCCACTCTCCATCACATTTGAAAAGCCGTGGCTGTCAGGCAAAATCCCTGGTGACTGGAAAAAGGGAAACATCACTCCCATTTACAAGAAACGGAGGAAGGAGGACCCAGGGAACTACAGGCTGGTGAGCCTCACTTCTGTTCCTGGAAAGATCATGGGGCGGATCCTTCTGGATGGCATGTTAAGGCACAGGAGGAATGAGTGGGTGATCCGCGACAGCCAGAACGGTTTCACCAAGGGAAGGTCATGCCTGACCAATCTGGTGGCCTTCTATGATGGAGTGACAGCATCAGTGGACAAAGAGAAAGCGACCCTGTCATCTACCTGGACTTGTGCAAGGCCTTTGACATGGTCCTCCACCACATCCTTATCTCTAAATTGGAGAAGTGTGGATTTGAGGGGTGGACTATTTGGTGGATAAGAAATTGGTTGGAAGGCCATGGACAGAGGATTGTGGTGAACAGCGCTATGTCCAGGTGGAGGCTGGTAGCAAACAGTGTCCCCCAGGGATCTGTCTTGGGACTGGTTTTTTTCAATATCTTCATCAATGACATCGATGACGGGATTGAGTGCACCCTCAGCAAGTTTGCCAACAACACCAAGCTGAGTGGTGCAGTTGACATGTTAGAAGGAAGGGATGCCATCCAGAGGAACCTTGATAAACTCAAAAGGTGGGCCCGTGTGAATCTGATGAGGTTCAACACAGCAAAGTGCAAGGTCTTGCACTTGGGTCAAAGTAATCCCAGATATGTATACAAACTGGGAGAAGAGATTCTTGAGAGTAGCCCAGCTGAGAAAGACCTGGGAGTCCTGGTGGACGAAAAACTGAATATGAGCCAGCAGCAGTGTGCCCTTGCATCTCAAAAGGCCAGCGGTATCCTGGATTCCATCAGGAGAGGGGTGGCCAACAGGGACAGAGATGTGATTGTCCCTCTCTACTCTGCCTTCATGAGGCCCCATCTGGAGCACTGTGTCCAGGTCTGGGGCCCCCAATACAGGAAAGACGTGGAGCTGTTGGAGAGGGTTCAGAGGAGGGCCACAAAGATGATCAGAGGTCTGAAGCACCTCCCCTGTGAGGACAGACTGAGGGAGCTGAGCTTGTTCAGCATGGAAAAGAGAAGGCTGCGGGGGGACCTCATAGCAGCCTTCCAGTATTTAAAAGGAGATTATAAACAGGAGGGGAACCAACTTTTCAAAAGGGTAAACAGTGATAGGACAAGGGGGAATGGTTTTAAGCTGAAGGAGGGAAGGTTTAGATTAGACATCAGGGGGAAATTCTTTACTGAGAGAGTGGTGAGGTGCTGAAACAGGCTGCCCAGAGAGGTTGTGGATGCCCTGTCCCTGGACGTGTTCAAGATCAGGTTGGATGGGGTCCTGGGTAACCTGATCTAATACCTAATGTGGACGTTGGCGGCCCTTCCTGTGGCAGGGGGGATTGGAACCTGATGAACCTTGGGGTCCCTTCCAACCCGGGCCATTATATCATTCTATGATTTGCGTAGGGTATGCTTTAGCTGACAAGAACTTGTGATATCTATGCTCTGGGGTAGCTAAAAGTGACGTGAAGAAATCATTTCTATTTGTTTAACATCGATCATTAGTTAAGGTCTAATGCAATATTAAAGCAATTACATAACTTTTGCCCTTGTAATGAAAGTGGAAATCTTTACTAGCAATGATATTTTTAGACATGGTCTAGAGATATCACAAGTATCAGCTACCATATCCTGCAACAGATCAGCTCTTCCACAAAACCGAGCATGAAGATCCATTTGAGCATTTTATTTGAAATTATGATTAGTATTAATTAATTAAATGCTTATGGTTTATAACAACTGTTAAGTGATTGATGTGAATATCTCTGTATTAGTCTTAGCTCCTTCAAAACTCAGTTGCTGTTATACAGTCAATCTCAGGTTTGTAGTTGACCATAAAAGTATTAAAGGAAGAGTCTTTAATTAAAAAAAAATAAAAATAAAAATAAATAAAAAAGAGCTTCACTTTTATGTATTATTAATGTATTTCAGCAAAAAACAGCTAAATCTTAAGTGTATTTACAGGAAGAAAAAATAAATAAATAAAAACCTCTATGGAAAATGAATAAATCTATTTTACTGTAAAATTATAATGAATCAAAATAGTAGTAGTACATGCAACTGAGTTTTTTAAACTGTTCAGATAATTAGTGGGTATTTTATATACTATAATATCAAACAAATCAAATAACTACTTATGGAGAAATGTAGAAAATTCAGCCATTTTTTTTCTGATTTAAAATTGACAGATCTTCAATGTGAAGTTGTAAAATTTTTGATGATACCAAAAAGCCAGTTTCAAAGCTGGCCACTGAGGTTTAGGCACTCTCTTATCCCTTAAGCTGCTCATTCCCCTGCACGGTTAAGCTTCTTCAGCAACGCACTTAGTACTCTTGTTGGTGAGATTACATCTGTGGTGCACCTGTAGTACATACAAGAACTTAATTCTCTAGCATTAAAATCTGGCATGTCCCATGAGTATGAATTCACTTCTGGAAAAGAAGAAAAGAACATTTTAATTTCCCATCATTTTGTCATCTAAGGTACTTAAAGATGTTATTGCAAAGGAAATCTGAGAGTCTTTAACAGAAATGAAGAAATGTATCTTTACATACTATATTTTATAAATCCACTCTTTTTTAAAAAAAAAGTCCTTAACAATAATACAGATATTATAAGATTAAATGCTTCTCAAACAAAGATACATGTGAGTGTTACGGTTTCACTCAGCAGATAGCTAAGTCCCACACAGTTGTTTGCTCACCCTCCCCAGGTGGGATGGGGAAGAGAATTAAGAGAAAAATACAGTAGAACTTATGAGTTGAGATAAAAGCTATTTACTAAGACAGCAGAGGAAGTAAAAAAATAACAGTAATTATATATATATAATAATTGTAATTGTATATACATATATACACAAAAAAAAAAATAGATGATGCACAAAGCAAGGGCTCACCTCCAACCAGCCAATATCCAGCCAGTCCCCAAAAAACAGCCTTTCTCCAGCTAGCTCTCTTTCCTTAAATCACATGACAGGACAAGGGGTAGTGGTTATAAACTGAAAGAGGGTAGATACAGACTAGATATGAGGAAGAAATTCTTCCCTGTGAGGGTGGTGAGACACTGAAACAGGTTGCTCAGAGAAGTTGTGGATGCCTCCTCCCTGGAAGTATTCAAAGCCAGGCTGGATGGGGCTTTGGGCAGCCTGGTCTAGTGAACGGTGTCCTTGCCCATGGGAGGGGGGTTGAAACAAGATGATCTCTCAGGTCCCTTCCAACCTGAACCATTCTATGATTCTATGATTCTATGATGTCATATGGTATGGAATATCTCTTTGATCAGTTTAAGTCAGCTGCCCTGGTTATATCCCCTCCCAGCTCCTTGTGCCCGCCCCAGCCCTTTTGCTGGCAGAAGAATACAAGAAGATGGAGAACCAAAAATGTTCTTGGCTCTGTTCAACACTGCCAGGTGTTTTGTTTTTGTTTTTCTTCTCGGACCAAAACATAACTTCATACCAGACACTATGAGAAAAGTAACTTCTGTTAGAAACTAAGACAGTGAGATGGATCACTACATAATTCTGTGCATACACACAAGTATATGTACGCATATACATATGTATAAAAATATAGATTTGAATATAGACTGTATAATTTTTAAGGAGTATCTGACTGACAAATTAGTGAGAAAATGTTTTACAGATATATAACTTCTAAAAGACTATCTTTTTTTCAAACTATATAATGCTAAACAATAGGCAAAGAGGATATTTTTTCTTTAAATAATGTATTTCTACCTGCTTTACTTCACTTGAACCATCTCATTGAAAGAATACTGACATATCACATTATTTCTGTTCTATGTCACTTTAACGAGGCTGAGCAGCTCTCATAATGTTTTTGAATAAATGAAGTATGAGAAATTTTTCTGTTTTCTGTTTTTGTTTTTTTTCTTTTCATTTACAAGTCTAGATTGAGATCATGACCTTTTCCCATCCAACCTCCAACATAATTTAAATCCATTCATTTCATTCATTTCCTTTCCTATGTATGTTTTCACTTACAGCTTATTTTCTAGTAAACAAGCTGTTGTCCTTGATTCTGCAACAATGTGTATGCACCTTCATATAGAGGTAAATACACAGTTTAAAAGAACACAACTAACTCTCATGGTTGCAATTTCTAACCGTGTGGGAAATCATACAAGCATGTATCTTCAAACAAAATATTGTGTTCTGAAAAATGTTTCTGCCTGCCTGCCTGCCTGCCTCTTTCTCATATTTTCTCTTTCTTTCTCTCTTTTTATTTCTCTCTTCACTTCATCCTTTTATTCCCTTCCTTATCTTTCTTCTGACTTTTATTTTATTTCCAGCTCCCAGATGATGTGAATTCTGCATAATAAAGAAACAAACAACCATCTGATTTTAAAAAAGGAGATAAGAGCAGATCATTTTCTACTTTGAATTTATATTCTGTATAGAAGGCATAAGCAATCTGTAGGACAATGGGCAGAGAATAGATCTCACAAATGAGAGATGATTCCACTGAATATTCTGCTAATAAGCTTCTAATGAATACCTAATAAATTTTTAACTTTTTTTTTCCCTCAGTATTTCAGAAACAGATTCAGAAGCAGGAGAGAAGACTATTCCTCTATTTTTGGAATTTGGACAATACTTTTTTGAAAAGTGCTATCAATTTCAGAGATATTTGAATCATCGTCAGGAAGTAAAAGAAACTTTCTATTGGACAGGCATTAAAGTCACAAAATCTTGTATAAATAATCACATAAATGAATTTTTGTTTCCTCACTGCACATCTTTCTTTATTAGGTAAGATTGATACTGATGACATTTTGGAAAGGAAAGGTTTCAATTTTTCTTTAAAAATAAATAAATAAATAAAGGAAACAAAAAAAGAGAAGACGGAGAAGAAGAAAAAGTGTTTGAACTCTGAAAAGTAAAATCTCATTTGTAACAACTAGCCTTTTATGTTGGGTGTTTAAGCTAATTATTAGCCATCTTAAGACAGAAAAATCATAATTCCTCATGTCTTTGCAGGAATGAATTGGAGCAGACATACTGGATCTACTGCCAAGTTAAACTCTATTTTTAGTACTACCATTTATTTTGAGCACAAATACTTTAATTATCTCAAGCAGGCAAATAATAAGTTGAAATCAAAAAAGCAGGCACCGCTGGGAAACTGACGAGCATCAAAATTCTTTTTCCCTTAAAGACATAAACCATGAAAACTTTTAAAATAATTTTTCAGCTTAATTTTCATCCAAAGAATTTGAGAATTTGCTCTCTCTCTCCCTCTATCATATAATTTAGTGCCAGAATAAATATGTTGACAAGAGGAAAAATTCAGCTTCCTAGTTCATAGAAAAAATGTATTATAAATGTAAATTGTCTGCTTGGCAGTTCTTTGAATCTTCTCTGTTTAAGAGCTAATTCAATAATGTGTTTCTTATTCCTGACATACACATGTTCAATATTCCCCCCCCCCCCAAGAGCAGACCTTCCATGCATAACTGTTGCATTCCAAGTACCATGCTTTTGCAATACTTTATAAAGAATATATTTAATAAGTAGTTCTTAAAAAAAGAAAGTAAGAGGGTAAACCTTTGCTAAATCATGGTTCCCTGTGAATACGTCTTGCTTATTTCAAGGAGCTGTCTGTAGCTACTTTTTGTGTTGATGTTTGGAATACAAGTGGTCTTGATTCCAAACAGCAGAAAAGTAAAATGGGAAAAAGTGAGCCTCTGCCTAGGACAGTTATCAAGGTTTTATGCACCAGCTTATGCTCAAAATTATGAAAATATTCTGCAATAAATCTAGCCAATTAGGCAGTGTAAAACATGCAAATGGAAAATCTTTCCTAACACATAAGTGATCTGGTAAAGCCTCATGACAGGAAAGTTACTTTTATATATTAACTTGCATAACTACAAAGGTTTCAGATGCCATAAAAACTGTACAGGGCCTTTAAAGTTCAGCCTCTATAACTATCTCGACAGCCTAAGGCAGAGAATTCCACAGGTTCACTTTGCCTGAGCAAAGACTAAATCCTCTTTATTGGTTCTAATTTATTGGTATTAAGATGCGATATCCTAAATAGCTTCAACGAAGTTTAAACTGGAATTTGAAACTTAGTACAAAGCCCAGAGGCATTAAGATTACCTTACTGCTATACAGGGATGAGACATTGTATCAACACCTCAGAACAGATACATCAGTACCTCTGAAGTCATCTGCTAATGCAAAGCAGAGAGCAATAGACTGAGTTTTGCTGCGTTCTGCTGTGGAAACAGAAGTGCATTTGATCCCATTCTCAACTCTGTTGCTAGCCTTATAATCTTTGATAAATCACTTCAGACTGGACCTGCTACTCCTCAGATAATTCACTTTGTTTTTTTTGGTGTTTTTTCACACAGAAAAAAAAATATAGTCAATTTGGAACAAATATCTAACTATCAGCAATCTGATAAAAGTGCAATCAGTAATGTAAAGTGGAAACTTAGCAAGCTAGAGAAAAGCAGACAGAAAGGTGAAGAAGTAATAGAAAGACAACTAACAAAAGACTGTGATGCTGCAGCTGAGAGGTGGTAATTGAAATGAATTCAGTCATATACTATATGTACAGTCTATCCACTGTTCTTTTCCTGCTCTAAAACAGAAATAAACATATATAATGTAATTTTCTAGGAACGGTGCAGGCACACAAGCTCATTCATAAGTGAGAAAGCAATTTTCTTTCTCTTTCTTCCTCTTTTTTCTCTTTCTTTCTTTCTCTTTCTCTTTCTCTTTCTCTTTCTCTTTCTCTTTCTCTTTCTCTTTCTCTTTCTCTTTCTCTTTCTCTTTCTCTTTCTTTCTCCTTTTCCCTTTGCTTTTGTCCTTCTTCTTCTCCTCCCTCTCCTTTGCCTTCACTTTCTCCTTTGTGTTTGCCTTTGCTTTCACCTTGTTCCTTTCACCATTTTCTTTTTTTCTCCTGTGCTGATAAGACTTTTTTTTTTGAAACATTGAGGCTGATATTAAAATACATATTTTACAGTTACATAAAACAACCAATTTCAAACCCAGATGAAGGCAGAAGCTCTGAATTATATTTGGTCTATGTTGTCTTGTACTTGTAAAATACTGTCAGAAAAACAATATGTTTTTTACTTGACAGCAAACTTAACTGTTGAAACTAGATGACATGGCCTAAAGTCAGTCATCCAATAAGATCGGGACATAAGGAGTCCTGAAGTACTGGAGAGATATGAGAATGGTCAAAGGCAAACCGATACGAATGGCAGTCTTGTGCTGGAACCTTCATTTCTAAGGACATGCATCAGAACTCCTGTTGTGATAAAAAAAGAAAGAAGATTGGCATTTTGTTAGGTCTTAAAATGACACAGAAAAGTCAGCTTTGAACAAGATGGAGTTTAAGAAATCCTTTACTTACAGTACCACATTGGTATTGTGTTTTGGCCCTTGGTGGGATATAACTTGTTTTTGATGATAAAAGGACAAAATTTATTGATTTCAGAAGGTTACACTTTATACAATTCACATTCAGGATTAAAAATATAAAGGAGGAGAAAAACCCTTAGAAGAATAAAAATCAGGTAATGCAACTATTTTGTATTCAAACAGGAAGAAAAAAGTAGCAAGGAATGATTTTATGATTTTTTTTCACAGTGCGTGAATCAGCAACTGGCTCTGAGCAGTTCAACAGCACCTCCTGTGCCAGGGTTACATCAGAAGAACAGCAGCAGGTTGCAGAAGAACTGACAGTGCAATGAAACTCAAATTTTGATTGCGGAATAATTTGAAACAACAGGGACAGATGAGACTTTATCCACTAATTTCTCCAAGAAATCACCTTGTACCAAGTCCAATCTCTTCCTCAAGAGGAGCAGCCACAAACTTAACCTCTGCTCCTATTTATTTCTTTCTCCTATATATGCTGGAAAACATGCATTGTTTCTCTCTTCTATCATATACTCCATATTCTATATTCCTGATGTATTTGTATATAACTAACAAAAAGGATTTAAGAGAATGATAATTCAGAGCAAGTATACCCAAAACATTTAAAAAAAAAAAGGGGGGGGGAGGGGAATGGCAGTTCTATATTAATCAAATATGGAAGCATTTTAAATATACAATGGTACTGTGTTTTTGTGCTGTATCTGCTGTGCCTCAGCCGTACAAAACACTCTGGTTTATACCAATATATGTGGCAAAATATATAATCCTTTACAAGACCCATTCCTTTGTGACACTGAGGCTTTGGAAGAACCACTTGCAAAAATCATGCAAGGCTGTGCATGAACAAATCCCATTTGTAGCAATTAGCCTCTAGAACTGGTAACTTGTTTTACACTACTGTGTACTTCAAAGGGAACAGCAAAATAAACGAAAATGTTCACCTGTCTTTCAAATTATGACCTTTTTGGTGAAAGCAAATAGCTTGTAGGAGAGTAATTTGTATTCTAACACAGTCCATCTCTCTCAGACATGATCATTTTTTATAACAAAAACTTTTTCCTCATATTTAACCAGCTTGAGGATTTTTGATTGGTTGCTTGGTTGGTGTTGTTTATTTCTGAGCAAAGCCAAAGCTCAGGGAGCATGATTCAAGTATAGGATTATAGAATCCTTTGAGTTGGAAGGGACCTTTAAAGGTCATCTAGTCCAACTCCCCTCCAATGTGCAGGGGCATCTACAGCTAGATCAGGGTGCTCAGAGCCCCATCCAGCCTGACCTCAAATGTCTCCAGGAACGGAGCTTCCACCACATCTCTGGGCAACCTGTTCCAGTGCTTCACCACCCTTACTGTAAAAAACGTTTTCCTTATATCCAGCCTAAATCTTCCCTTTTTTATTTTGAAACCATTTTCCCTTCTCCTGTCACCACAGATCCTGCTAAAGAGTCTGTTGTTTCTTAACAGCTCCTCTTTAGATACTGAAAGTTTGCTACCAGGTCTCCCTGGAGCCTTTTTTTCCCCAGGCTGAACAGCCCCAGCTCTCTCAGCCTGTCCTTGCAGGGGAGGTGTTCCATCCCTTGGATCATTTTTTTGGCCCTTCTCTGGATGAGCTCCAACAGGTCTATGCCTCTCTTGTACTGAGGACTCCACATCTGGATGCAGTACTCCAGGTGAGGTCTCACCAGCACAGAGTAGAGGGGCAGGATCACCTCTCTCGACCTGTTGGCCACACTGCTTTTGATGCAGCCCAGAATATAGTTGGCTTTGTGAGCTGTGAGGGCACATTGCTGGCTCATGTCCAGCTTGCCATCCACCAGTACCCCCAAGTCCTTCTTGGCAGGACTGTGCTCTATCCTTTCATCCCCCATCTTGACAGCGGGAGTTACCACGACCCAGGTGTCAGACCTTTCACTTGGCTTTGTTGAACCTCATGAGATTCTCCTGGGCCCACTGCTCGAGCCTCTTTAGGTCTCTCTGGATGACATCCCATCCCTCAGGCGTGTTAACTGCACCACACAACTTGGGTATCACCAGAATACTTGCTGAGGGCACACTTGACCTCACTGTCAATGTCATTGTTGAATATATTAATGACCATCGATCCCAGTACTGACCCCTGAGAGACACCACTCACCTCCATCACTGATCTCCATCCAGATATTGAGCCATGGACCACCACTCCCTGGGTTCAATCGTGCAGCCAGTTCCTTGTCCATCAAACAGTCCACCCATCAAATCCATATCTTTCCAATTTGGAGAGAAGGATGTTGTGGAGGACCATATCAAAGGTCTTACTGAAGTCCAGGTAGATGACATTAGTAGCTCTTCCCTTGTCCACTGGTGCAATTACACCATCACAGATGGCCGCTGGATTGGTCAGGCAGGACCTGACCTTGCTGAAGCCATGCTGGTTGTCTCGTATCACTTTCTTGTCTTCCATGTGCCTTAGCATAGCTTCCAGGAGGATCTACTGATGTCCTAACTAGCAGATGGTTCTAAGATATAGCATTAAATAGCATGGGCCCTTCCCAATGTAAATGCACTTTGTCCTTGCTTTCTACCTACAGTTTTCATCAAATGACCAATTTAGATGTCCACCTGTTTTTCTGAATAGTCTTTGTTATTCTAGAACTTGTATAGTCTTTTTAGAACATAGATGTGGTCATTACAAGTGAGGGTACTACAGAATCCCGGAAAATTTATCTGTAACAGATCTTGAAATTTCATCTAATTTATCCATCTGTTCTGAGACAGGATTCAGTATACCTTCCTTCTTGACAGATTTGTAACCCAGTCTTTTAATACTTTTGACAAAGACCTTTCCGGGCAACATATGCCACTATTTTATCAACACCTATTAACAGACACAGCATAAAGCCCTGAAAAGCCTACCAGAGAATTGTTTCAATTCAGTACTGAAGGTTAGGCAACAACAACTTTGCTGAGATTTTCTAGGCATTTTACAGTCACATTACAGAAGTTTCATTCAAACCGTGTTCCTTACGTTGCCCATGGGAACATCATAAGAGACAGCAAGTCCCAGGTAATAGAGAACTATATAGAGTTAATATTGTTTGACCTCACCAGGAGCACTTGTAGGTTCATAGTGACATTTATTTCAATTATTAATCTGCTAAAGATCTTCGTGAAGGGAAGAGGAATTTGTTACACCTAAAGAGTAATAGCTACCTCTTCTATACATGACAAAGACTAAAATTTTAAGAAGTGGTGCCTAAACCTTTTTTCCTCACTTTTAATTGCACTGGTTATTTCTAGAATGCTTATCTTTTATATACTTTGACAAGCTTAGCTATTCTGAAAGACCAATGTGCAATAAAACATATACTTTTCTCTTGGTTAAGCATATGTTTAAATTTAGAAAAAAAATAAAAATAAAACCTTTATTTGAATTAGTTGAATTATGTGATTTTTAAATCATTAGGCTGTTTTCATATTTCTGCCTTTAGTTATCCTATGAGATAATTAACATAACCCACATCCAGGGAACACTATCTCAAGAAAACACCTTCCTAAAAACTAAAATAAACAAGATATAAAAATCTAGCTTGAGGGCTGTGGAGACCAATATCTGCCTACTGTCCAAGCAAAGAACAAGCACAGGAAGCAGTGCCAGGAACCTGGAAGCCCTTAATCATGACAATGTAGACATACACATCCTATTATTGGAATTAATGAAGGAAATAATCCTTAGCAATAACTGTATCTTATTTATTGTAGCTAAATTTGAACTTCTCCCCCTCCTACAACATGTAGTATTAGTTCTTCTTTTTGTTTATTTATTTATTTCTGAAAGAGTGAAAATATGTAATGAGAAGGTAAGAGACTAGAGGACATATAGTTCATGTAGCCTTTGTGTTCACAAAACAGGCTATTAAATAACTGGAGTAACTCATAAGCCACAACACTTGCAGTGACACCTTGCATTGGAACTGGTTATGGTAAGCCATTAGTTATCTGAGGAGAAAATTGGAGATTATGCAGCATTGTTTCAGCAAGGTATGCATAAAACAACTACCAATCTCTACAATAATCAATTTTCTGAAGTGTACTTCAACACTTACAATGACATCTTCCCAAGATTTTCATCAAAAGACTTGAATAAGAGTAAGGTATTTCTAGATCTTGACAACTTGAAAACATTACTTTCTTGAGTTGATTGCTCCTGTGATAAACAAAACCAGAAAGTCTGAATTGCTAAGTACCATTGTCTGCTTTCTGACCTGAGGTACAACTGTTTTGAACATCTTTCATTCAGCAAGAAAAGAACAATGAATTTCGAATTTTTTCCTTTACTAAAATATTGCCCAGATTTTACACCATACAAATTTCATGTCTTTATAGTTTATTATTGCTGAAGTTATCATTCCTCCTCTCTCACCAAAATCAGCTGTACTGGACTATACTTAATAGTGCTGATGTACACTGCTTAGCAGAATTCTGTGTATTATGGAGTAAAGTTAGAAATTTACCCTCTTGTTCAAAGATATGCTATGCACAGAGCTTAGTACCCTTCACCATTATTTAAGGACAGTTTTGGCAGGTAGTAATTTGGAAGGTGTAATTGTCTTAGCAGCCATGAAATTATAAACTGTAGGTTACTGGCTATTAGAAGTTCATCTGGTTTCCTCAACCAAATATATTCCACATGTGATTTAAATAACTCAAATTGGAAAAGTCAGAAAAATATATACTTGAAATCTGGTCAGCTGTATCCCAGTGCTTCTGCTTTTATCAGGTTTTGAATACACCTAACAAGTTTTCTAGAGCTGGCCTGGTATGTGAGTAACCATTAGTACATCCTTATGATATATATTAATTCTCAAATAACTCTAGCAAAGTCTCCAAGTTACAGTTCTCCACTTTTCCTGGGAAAACAAGCTTCTCTCCACGAAATAAAATTTCCTTATAAGCTATAATACTTCTCTTGAAAAAGAAATTCTGGTGACCTTTGGGTATTCTTCTGGAGTTGTATGATCTTTTTTGTGTCTCTGTAAATGGAACAGGAGTTTTGGCTTTTCAGTACCAGACTGTTGAGATGAAACAATAAATCAGACATGGGTTTAAGGTTTGCAGAATCCTTCTTAGGTTCCATCTTCTTCAAATAGCTGCAAGGTCTCTGTCTCATTACATTGTAAGGGTGTCTAGACAGAGTATCAGCAACTGAAGCACCTTGCTGTGCACATGCTTTGCCTGCAGATTATACAACATCATGAATAGACATGGTTTTTGACATCTGACCAGAACACCATGACTTTGCTATTTCCCAAGAACAAGAGTAATTTGCATCATATATGAAGTTGCAGCAATCTAATCTGCACAAGTACCTTTTACAGGTTTTTCCTTAGGCACTGGCAGCAAGTCAGTCCTTATGAATATGAGCATGCAAAGTCACAGCATCAGTTAATGTGTCAGCAGTATATGCAACAGCACTGGAGGACCATAAATCCTGTATCTACATTCTGCAAAGTAAATATAGTGCATGATTTATTATGTCTGATTCCCAATTCTTTCTCCCACACTTCTGAGCTGCTCTGCATGACTCTGCATGTCTAGGTTTTTAATTCTAAATTTCTAATAGTCATGCTTCATTCTAAAGGCCGATAGAAGAATTTTAGCATTTAGGGCAAGAATGTAGGGTTCAATACTGTATGGTAAATCTACATTATATCAAAATCTTAGACCAACCTGATCTCATGTTTGCTCTCACCAGTCAAAACAATTTCTAAAATGATACAAAAAAATAAAATTAAAAATGACAGCCTACGTTCTGATAAAGTTCAGCATTAACATCTTTAAAAAGTTCTGAAACTGTGGTTGGTTTGGGTTTTTTTTTTGCTTGTTTGTTTGGGTTTTTTTTGGTCAAGGCTTCAACTGTGACCATAAAGTAAGAATTACTAGTATGTACCTTAGCACATGTTGATTTTCCTCAGCAACTCTTCACAAAGTAAATACATTTGCTGTGTTTACCAAATACCAATTCACTACTAAAGCCAGAAGTATTTAGCATTTTCTGACTGTCTCTAAGCAACAAAGAATACATCTGGGGAACTTGTGTTAATAACAAGTTTCTGTTTCAATTTATTTATTTATTTGTTTGTTTAAAGATCTAGCTTTCAGGTGAACATAAATATGTAGACTTCCGCTTCTCAGTATTGATTATATTACGATGAATATTTATGGTTCTTGAGAAGCATTACTCTCTTTTTTCCTGACTCCACCTGAATTTGACAGCTAGGAAGTAATTGAATACAAATAAAATATATACATATATATATACATTAGAAATAATGCATTTTGCCGTTAGTTTTTTCTCTTTTTGACGGATGAGAAGTTAACATAATTTTCATTGGAATAATACTATTCTAGATTAAGTTATTTTGCTAGTTTGTACTGAATATTCAGAAATATTGAATGTTTTTTCTGCTAGAAAATCTTACCAAAATGTCATCCTGGTATCCATTAATCTCTAATGGCTCTAATTTTGATTCTTCTTTGGGCTGATGGCATAAACCAAAAACAGAACCTCTCATGACAGAAAGACTGGTGAGAAAAACTCCACAAGTCACTTAGGATGTTATTCATCTCACTTAACTTCAGACATCTACATCTGATTTAATCACTGCATACTCCCTTTATAGTCAACGTAGAGAAATAAGCATTTTTAAGATGCAATTTATCTGCCCTATTCCACATAGCTACTTTAGCTATCACTCTTTCAGGCTGTCTTCTTTTCATCATTGACTATAAAGGTAGCCCACAGTGACTAGGTCAAACGTAAATGACTTCCTTTTAGACATTTATGTTTGATGAGATAAATCTTGCCATGAGATAGAGTGGAAGAAATGGTTACACATGGCACACATCTTGAGATAAAATAACCCCATGCAGCTTTGGGAATAGTAAGTTTTGCTCTATTTTGTTCTGGTTTTCTCAGTCTACACTTCTGGAAACAGAAAGGAAATTTCTGACTGAAAGTGAATATCTATGGTAAGTTATTGTGCTGACTACACATCAGCAAACTTCACATATACATTTTTATTCCATTGCACATAAGTTTATATATACAGATTTTCAGATGAGAATGCCAGGTGAAAATCAAGAGAAATGAATGTGCATGCTTTGCTAACAATCTCCCTCCTAAATCAGCACCTGATCAAAACTTGAGCAGCATGGAAGATGTCTTAATTACTGCCATGCCACTCCTGAATGTTCCAGCAGAGAAACACAGGTCAGAAAGTTTGAGTCAAAAGGAACCAGAAGACTGTTGTGTTTCCTCCAGCTTGCCCATTCTTTGCTGACCTGGCACTCAGAAATTGCCAGAGCTTTAAGGCTACAGTGTGGTTATAAAGCTATAAAAGCAGGTCTAATCTTAATAGATTGCTCTTCTTGTTTCAAAAAACTATCATATATATTCATAATTCTGATTTTGCATAAAAAAAATGAAGGAACTGTGTTTCTTAATTAACTGGAGAGAAAAAAAGGAATTAGCTAATATAATTTGCATGAACAACATTCTCTATATAAGCAATTCAGTTAAAATCCATTGATTATTGGTTGAGAGAGTCATAGATTGCTGTCACCCTTTGCATGCAAACAAGAATTTAATGCTCCTGACTTGAAAGCTTGGGCACATACCATATCACTTTAAGATTTAGAAGATGTGTACATGACTGTAAGCAAAAGTTCTGCTTAAGAGCCCCATATGCCACTGGACCAATTTAACACTTAGGTGCCAGAAAACTCAAGAAGGCAATTCAAATGCTGGCAGGGCTTAAATACCTTCTGGAGCTATCCATGAGTGCAGCTATACCTTCCAAAAGGTACCATGGCATCCTCTCATATCCTGTCCCATTGCATGTCCAGATCAGGAGCTCATAGAAAATAGCATAACTACTCTTTGTGATACAAGCTCTTGCTTTCTCTCTATGAAACCTCCACGTGAGAACACATAGTTTGCAAAGAGAAAACCGTGGTGTGCTTACAGAACAAAAAGTTTGCAAACCCAAGTTCTATAATCTAGGGATAACTTGTTATTTTCCTATTCAACCTTGACAGACAGTCTAGAGCTTCCAGCTTCATGAAATAAACATCACCGTAAAGTCATCTCAATCTAGACTTCGTAGTACAAACTGCAACTGCAGTGTGCAGAAGATGCCATTGGTTACAAATAATTCTGACAGGGGCCGCAGCCCTGTCTTTTGTATTTGTAAGAAATGGATACTCTCTTCTGAACCTGGCAATAACAGAGAAGTGAAACAAGTGTCAGTAACAGCTAGAACATCGGAAGAGTTGATATCTTGTAGTCTCTAAGACATTAACACTGTCTTGTGTTTTGATTAGGAAGAATCTCAAGCTGCTTTTGGAAAAACATGATTGACAGTGCCTATTTCAGAATAGTATTATCAGTATTTCACTAGCACAAAAATTTGCATCAACAATTTACTATTTTTGGGATTTCACCTTAAATATTAATACAAAAAATGGCACTTTGTGAGGGGCATCATTTTGTTTTGACTCTACTTTTCAGTTACTGTCTCCCTTTCTGCACAGAGATTTTGAAAAATATCTGCCTACTCTGGAAAATATGGAACCTACAGCATCTTAACATCTTTTGAGTGTAGGCGGAAGGGTGAAGCATTCCATAATTTTCAGAATCAGAGAATCAGATAGGCTAGATAAATTTAATTATTATCTGGATTCCACTTTATTATCATTATTATTATCATTATCATTATTATGGAGCAGACAGTCAGGAAGTGGTGGAATCTATAGTATACATAATAAATCTTTTCCACAGAAGAATTTGTTGGTAGACTGGAACAATTTCACATAATGGCGTTCTAAGGCTGCATAATTATTGATTTACCCAAGAGGCCTGAATATTTCCACTTTAGCCCAAGAAGGGATGACTAAATGCATACATATGTATGCATATATTTATGTATTATTTATTAGTCCTTTCTTGGGCTAAAGTTATGTGTATATATATGTGTCTCTCTGTGTGTATATATATATAATTTGTTAATTGTTAAAGCCTTGGAGACCTATGTGATTCATAGGTAAATCTATTTTATACCATATCATGAAAGTAAATATTACACGATATTTTGTTTTCATTGAAGCATGCAATTAAGTTAGACACAGGAATGGGCCAAATTCTTGGCTACATTCTTTGTGATGCTTTAGTAGCATAAATGGGCTATAAAGTCAATTTTACAAAGCAGATGAAGATTCTCTTGTGTAGAGGGAATATGAAATGGAAATATGCCACTTCTCTTGCAATACTGATTGGATTATAGTGGCGTGGTTGAGAATGCTGCTGTGTTACCATGAACCCTTTGAACATAATGGCCCGTTGGAATTAGATTCACAAAATTATGTCTGGAATCAGCCCCAGGACTGCAATACAATAACAGATCCTTTATGTCTTACCACCTGTGTTCATTATATATGGGCACAGCTGAGAAGCTGGACAATGTATTTAACAACTTATTTAGAACACAGTCTAATAAAAAAGCCAATGATCACCGTGATACAATATTAAGATTCTCCTTGATTGTGTCCAAACTCCATTTTGACATATAGTTTGGCTACACATTCCCCAGTAATATACAGACGATATTCACTTTTGGAGATGCATGTTTTTCCATTGTCAGCTTGATTTTCTCATTGCCTTTGTTCTCTCACCGAGGCAGTCTTTACTGGTCTGAGTTACAATGAAGACAAATATATTCTGCATCTGACTCAATCAGGCTTTTGATCTTTGCCTCACTGTGAATGTACAAGATGTGGGCAATTACAAAGGTTTGTAGAAAATTGTATTTGGGGAAAGAAATGCAGATTGTAGCTGTTTCTAATGTTTTCCGCAGCTTATGTGACAAGCCCCTCAGGAAACAGTGTTTTGGATGCTAACTCTCTTGTTACCATATTAATTGCCTTTGTCATGACAGTTTTGGCATCTGAAAATGGCTGGGAACATGCTGTGCTCCTCAAGAGACCAATCAAGGGCAGGGGAAATTGGTTTATTGGTTCCCAAAGCAGCCTGCACTAAAGGTGCCGCTATTCAAGCATAGTTTTGAGTCTCCTAGCTTGAATGAGGAGCCAAAGACACTTCAGGCTAAGGAAAATAGAACTTTAATTTAGAATGGTGAAAGGGAAACTGTGAAGTTTATTTTGCTGCCAGGATGATTTCTGCAGTTAGCTTTTGTTTGCAAATCAGTATGTCACAGTGCAGAGGGTGGGACCTAAAATCAGGATTGCCAGAATCCAGTAAGGTCCCAGGCTTCCCATGAGGGATCCTGAATATCTTTTCTTTTAAGTTAACTTCAGCTGAGCTTGCTTTCAGTTTAAGTTTCCCCTGTGATCAAAGAAAATGGTCACAAGGACAGATTACAAACTGGAAAAAAGGGATCAAGGGATAAATATCAGGGGATAAATAATTATGAATGTTATTTTAAGTGATGCTAGATTTATAATATAAGAATACTGAGATGTTAATTTCTGGTGAATTTTTATTTCTTTGAGAAAAGTGGCAAGCAGCTGTTATGCTGTAGGTGATAGACTGTAGGTGGTAAAAGGATGGGTCAGGATGGCAGGTGGTGAGGCAGCGAGGAGAAACTAGAAGAAAAAGAACATAAGGAGAGGAAGATCACATGCGCGTTAAAAAGTCAAAGAAGTTGACACAAGAAAAAGAGAAAAGAAAAAGAAGTGACTGATTCAATTACTTCATGTTATGACCAGAAGACTCAGATTCAGTAAAAATTCAGTCATACAGCAGAATTATGTCTATAATATTAAATAAGGGAAGAGAATCCTTTTTAGCATGAACTGCAGGAGATACAAAGAAAGAGTACAGCCTGATCCTACTATCTTTTCAATAACTCAAAAAGACAAGGAAGTAATATTTTGAGTTTTTATTCACATATGCAAAATCATTTTTTAAGACAGTGAAACTGGTGAAATGTTAGTGCTGTAGTGCCAGAACACTAAGCTTATTTCAGATGGCTCAAGTGAAAATTAATTAATTAATTAATTAATAAGAAAGAAAAGGCTAAAAACTGGGGGAAAAAAAAAGACAAACTTGGTTACTAGCTTGACACAGGAAAAAAGTAAGAGAAGAAGGCCTTTCTTTCTTTTTTTCTTCCTTTTGCCTAATCACAACCAACTCTTGATCCTTATGTTAAAACGAGAGGAGAGGAAAAGGGAATAGGAAAATCATGCCCCTATCCTCTTCCATTGCATTAGCCACTTGTTTCTGTTTTGAGAACCTGGTGCACTGAGCATCCTCTTCAAGAGTGGCTCAGTTCTCTCTCACACGGTGCTCATTCACATTAAAGCTTATGCATCTTTACGTACACACGCTAGAGGTCACAGAATACAGCTTCTATGTCCTGAAGGCCTCAGCAGAAACTGTAAGTGCTTCCATAATGTGGACATGTCTCAGGATAGCGCACAAATCTGAAGAAACATGATAAAGAGCACTGTGCCTCTGGAAAGATAATGCAATATTTTAGCAACCAAGAAAATAGTAATTTTTACAGTAGAATGTATCTTTAACAAGCAATCAAAATGGTTGAAGCAAGGAATTATGCAAGATACCATTTCTTTCTTTCTCTTATTTAAATGATGTATTTTTGCAGCAAAACAGAAGCTGTGAGTCAGTGAGAGGCACTGAGAACAGTAGGATTTAAGTGAGAGCATCAGCTTGTCATGACAGATTGTGAATGGCATTGCATCTATTATTCATTTCTTACTCACATCCAAATCCACAGTTAAGGGAAGTGATTTGACAGGCAAGGCATGTACATAAATTGGCCATCAAATGATATAATCTACTACTGAAGGAGCATTTCAAAAGGCCTGAAATACAACAGAAAACATAACACAACCTGAATACTAAGTGCATAATTGCCCAAAATGCATGCCCTGAACTTTACAGCCCTTTTCATTTGAAAAGTTTAAGAATTCTTTGGAATTCACAGAATTCGGTATGAATTTTCAAAACAGACTATACTTCAAAGAGGATCACAGAGCTGGACAAACTGTCCTCATATCAACATTCTAGGATTTGTCAAGAGAAATAGATAGATATAAACCTAACACTAGTTGCAGGTTACAATGTAATATTCTATCAGGGTACAAATTTTTCTGCAGTAATTTTGTTTAAGGAGATCTCAAAATACATATGAATGTATTTAGCTGCATTTTGTAGAACTACTAGCAGTACACATCACTTCCCTATTTTTTTTCCCAGTTGAAAAATAAATTAAACAAGATTTTTAGCTTGAACAGACATTCTGGGATAGATATAAAATATCTGATGCCCTTGCTATTTCCTATAGCATGAAAGAAAATAGTTTCTTACAGCAAAAGAAACTATTTGTTGAAACAGTTCCTTGTCATCACAGAATCACAGAATC
>WBMW01001872.1:42194-85040 GCA_013396635.1 Penelope pileata | reverse complement strand
CCTTCCCTTTAACCTTGACCCATAAGCTCTCTGGCAGCTCCTGTTCCACCCGCATGAGGATCTCCACTGACTGCAGCCAATCACTGATATAGAGAGAAACACCTCCTGCCCTTTTCCCCTGCCTGTCATTCCTAAAGAGTTTATACCCATCTATTCCTACGTTCCAGTCATGAGAGCCATCCCACCACGTCTCAGTGATGCCAATGACATTGTAGCGTTGTAGGCACACACACATCTGTAACTCTGCCTGTTTGTTCCCTATGCTCCGTGCATTAGTGTACAGACATTTAAGTCGGGTCCCCGCTGAGGCTGATTTAGCAATTGGAGTTCCCTTATCGTTCCCTTCAGGTGCTCTCTTCCTGGCCTGTGATTCTACTCCAGGCCCAGGGCAACCATTAGCGTCATTGGCCTCAAAGTGAGATGGATTGAGGATCCCCTCCCCCAGCAACTTTAGTTTAAAGCCCACCTGACTAGGTTGAAAAGCTTGTTGCCAAAGAGATCCTTCCCCTTCTCTGAAAGTTGGACCCCATCAGCCCCCAGAAGACCAGATTTCTAAAAGCAAGTCCCATAGTACAAATAACCAAACCCTGTCTATGGCACCACTCCCTCAACAATTTATTGTTTTTCTCAATTCTTTCCTGCCTTTCCCTCCCCTTCCCTTTAACCAGGAGTATTGGTGAAAAGACTACCTGCGCTCCCGAGTCCTTCACCGCTGCTCCCAGTGCCCCGTAGTCCCTCTTAATACTCTTGACATTGCTTACTGCTGTGTCACTGGTGCCTACGTGCAGCAGCAGCAGCGAATAGTAGTCAGTGGGTCGTACAAGGTCTGGCAACCTCTTTGTCACATCCCTGATGCAGGCCCCAGGTAAGCAGCAGACCTCTCTAGATAGTGGGTCAGGATGTCAAATGGATGCCTCTGTACCCCTCAGAAGGGAGTCACCCACCACTATCGCTCATCGCTTTTTCTTGGTTGCAGAAGTTGCTATGCTACAGGTAGCTGGTCTGGCTGCTTTTACCCAGGTCTGAGGACTTAACTGTTAGAGATTCTTTTTCCTGCCCTCCCTGCAGAGCCATGAAGCGGTTCTGCAGCGGCACCTCAGGCTTATCAATAAACTGGGACTGTGGAAATAATATCTGTTGTGTTCCAGTTCTATATAAGTGCTTGGAGCCATTTTGCTCAAAAACAACCCAATATATAGTCATACGTTTTTAAACTTCAGGAGAATTTGGTAGAGACATACAGATGTAAGGGCTGTTACATGCTGCTTTACAAGAATAGTAAATTATTCCAGTCTAGAATGTAATGTTTTGGAGCCATTTTGATCTTCACAGCACGGTCTATATTAGACGTCTATTTGCTAGTCCAGTCATCCGGTTACATTAAATAAAGGCAAGTTCATGGATGAAACTATGTCCTCCTCCGTATCCTTTTGCTACTGCATCTTAGCACCTTCAGTCCCTTAAAATGTACAAGACTGTCTTCAAAAATAACAGAGAACTCTCCATTCCCTACTGGTATCTTATTTCTACCAAATCTTTGTTTCTGTAGAGAACACTTAGCCTGGTTTCTTTGACATTTAGTACTGATGTTATTTTTGATCTTGACTGAAAACTTGTTACAAAAGCATTAGAAGTTTATACTGATAGCTCAGAATTGTGACTCCAGCTCTCTCCTTTTCACTGAATTACCTGCAATATATATATATCAAGACTTGTTTTGAATGTCTTGGCAAAACAGAATATCTTTAAGCAGCTAGATTTCTAAGTCTTGTTGGAATTTCCTATGTTTAATAGGCAAAATGAGCACTGAATTGTAGAGCACTGATAATAGTCACAATTACATAAGTGAAGAAAATATCTGAATGTTTTCTTATGAAAGAGTGAAAAATATTTTGTTCCACTCTCCTTTGTTTAAAAGGACAAGTGCCCTTTAAATTTGTACTTTTGAGTGTTTGCTGGTATCCTTGATGATTTTAGGCATGTTTTTTATGTAATTCAAAATGAATTCTTAGATTAGTGCCATAACAATTTTATATAATGGTTTTTGAGTTTACTTGTTTAATGGAACAGTTATGTGATAATATTCTACTTGTAAATCTGTAATTTTGAGCTGTTGAAATTAGAGTTTTTATGCTTAGAATGAAAATGCATTTCATTTCTAGCTTCTCGAAAAAGACATAAAAAGGATAGAGATGAAGCATGGGAGTATGAAGAACATGACAGAAGAACTTCTGGAGACCACAGGCGAAGTGGTCATTATCATGAAGGAAGGAGGACTTCTGGTAGTGGCCGTTATCGCAATCGCAGTCCCGATGACTCTGATATGGATGATTATTCTCCTCCTCCTAGCCTCAGCGAGGGTAACTGGACATGATAAAAATTAATTTTCTTCCGTAATACTAGTGCATTTTTAAAGGATAAGTTGAACGTAGTGAAATGAACATCTTTACATGAAGTGTTTAATGCAAGCATAAGAAATGTAAATAAGCCTTTGTTTTGTTTTGAGAAATTACTAGTTTCACTCTTTCCTCTCTTAATTAGTGGCAAGAAAGATGAAGAAAAAAGAAAAACAAAAGAAGAGGAAAGCTTACGAACCTAAACTAACACCTGAAGGTAATTTTGAGAGTCATTTTCTTCAGTTTTTTTGTTTTGTGTATAAAATAATCATATGTACATTTCTTTTTTTTTTCTTTTCACCAGAAATGATGGATTCTTCGACTTTCAAAAGATTTACTGCTTCAATAGAGAATATTTTGGAAAATCTGGAGGACATGGATTTTACAGCTTTTGGTAATATGTCAGAAATTTTCAAAGTGCTTCTCCCCAGTTAGAAACACAAGAAATGACAAATAAGTGGCATCTCAGTATTTTCATGCTTTCTTCTTTCTAATTTAATTGCCTCTGATGCATTCTAGTGTTTATTGTGTTTGTATGGCTTCTACCTTGAGTGGGAGCCTTTACCTTTCCAATTTCACTTGCTGCTGGAAGGTCTTCATTTCTCCTCCCCACAGAGTCCAAAAGGGTCATCAATCATAATGAGACAAATAATAGTCTACTAGAGTGCATCTGCTGCTTTATTATTCAACTCAAGCAGAAGAGTGCTTTCTCAGTTTTGGCTGTCAAAGAATTAGAACAGAGAGATAAGTGTAGTGAAGAAGTCACAAGTTTTTAAAGCAATCATGTCCATATCCTTGGATATAAAAGTGAAGTTGTTTCTTCTTTCTGTGTACATAGATCACTCCGAAAGTAATGTCTCCTATTTATTTCCATGGAAACTACAACAGATGCAAAGAGCACAGTAACACTGCTTGATAGAGCAAATTCTCAGCTACAAAACACTACTTCTCAGTATAGTCACCACCATTAACTATGCATTTTGACCAGCCATGACCAAGAGCCTGCGTGCCACACTTGTACAACTCTGAATGGCTATTCAAAGCATGGCTTGTCTTTCACATTGCTGTCACCACTGCTGAAATGCACCACCTACCGCCTCACTGTGCCAACATCCACTGTTTGGTCTCCGTAAACACTCAGCAAGTGTCGATGAATGTCAGTGGGTGCCATTTTTTCCACATGGAGAAATTCAGTGCCATACCTTTGCTTCATACTCACTTCCATGTCAGACACCATTTTGTCAGAGTGCCCATCTGATGCCATTGTTGCACAGCAAAAAAATGTAACAGAATTTTGGTGGTAAGGTTCAACCTTTACTGCCATAACACCAACTTCCACCTCTGACATCATGGGCCAAAATAATAAATTGGAGGAATTACTTATGGAGCAGCCCTCCAATTGTGGAAGTTCTTTTTGAAGAGTAAATGTAATTAGAATGTAATGTATCCTAAGGTATCATATGTGTTTTTCTATCTGTTGTTCTGACCGAGATTTGAACTGTTTAGAATTGAAACTATGATCATTTATGATTTGTTTTGCCGAAATGAGCGTGGTACGGCAAGAACAATAAATTCTTGTGAAGAGCAAAAGAACAATAAAACTAAAAATAGTTTTACTTGATGACTTTCAGAAAAGGATGCCTGATTTTAGGCTGCTAAATAATATTTCAGAGCAAGTGATCAGTCATATTGAGCAAGTTTGTTTTATCAAAACTAAACTATGTCATCATAGTTGATGGAACTGTGAGAACTGTTTGGAAAATCAGTTCTTCAATGGGTTTTCTTGCATTTACATTTGCTTTTTCATAATGGCTGTGAGTGCTGCTTTCTTTGAAATGTTATTAGAAACGTGATCGCTAATTTTTTTTTTTAAGGTGATGATGATGAGATTCCACAGGAATTGCTACTGGGAAAACATCAGCTTAATGAATTGGGTAGTGAATCTGCAAAAATCAAGGCAATGGGTATTATGGACAAGGTACATCTTCATAGTCTTTAACTATTTTTGAACTTTTAATTTTATTAGACCTGCAAAAAACACGTCTGCTGTAATGATAGTCCACCCAGTTCAGTTGTGCATGTGACATGCTGTGAACAGTTTTGCTTACAGTGAACTTAACAGAGCTGCTTAAAAAGTTACCACATCTGAACTGTTACTGTCTCTGATGCTGAGGTATTTTTCTATGTCAGTCCTCCTGTGTCAGTAGTGACTGAGCACCATGTACCGATATGTGATGTGTCTGAGCAGAAAAATATAAATCAATCTGTTTTCACAAAAGCACATTGACCTACAGCTAGTTTTGAAGAACCACAGTAAAACAGAGCTTAACATCACAGTCCAAAAATCCGGTCTTTCTTACCTGTCAGTACCTTGTAAATATATGATGTCCATCTAGCATCATGCTAAATTGCCTTTTTCCTCCCACTCTCCAAGAAAACCTTTCAAACTTAAACGATTTAAAACTCAGATGGTAAGATTCAGACTGCTTATTGTAGTTTGTTTGCTATGCTCTGCTCTTCCTGGCTTCAGTTCAAGAGAATTTTCTGTGTAGGTGCCAACTGTTGATATGACACCTCTAGAAAAAAGTTTCTTCCTTTCCTGGTCTTTCAAAAACTCTTGGCTTTGGGCAGTCTTTGTTGCGCTCTTACTCTGCCTGCTCTTGACCACTTTCTGTGTTTGTGAAGTATCTGTGAAACCATTTACTATGCAAGTCACTCTGAAGGATTTTCTTTAAACCGAGACTTCGATACACTTTCTGACCTCTTCTTTAGTCCTCCCTACCTTCTCTAGAATGTTTTCAATCTGAGTATTTTGTCATCTTCGTAGTTTTCACTCTTAACCTCTGTTCCGTATTTTGTATATAAATGTTCTATGCAAGTATACGTAAGATCTGAATTTTATTGCTTCTAAAGATGAGCACCAATATTATCTGCATGAGTGAAACAGGTTGTCTGGAGTTCAGCATATTCTACAGTTTATCTAGTTGTAAATCTGTAGGACATCAGTAAGTGAATTTGAGTTACTTTTTTCAGCATGCTAGTTTTTCAAAGTTAATAAAATTACTAAGAATACATTTCCTATGTATTAGCACTCAAATACCAAGGCATATTATTTCTGCTTTTCCATAACATTTGGATTTTCTACTAAAAAAGCTCTGTTTGGTCAGCTAGAATACGTGGTTCATACTTGCACTTCTTAAGATTCAGTTTTTGTAAACAAGAGTGTGTAACTATACAACATTCTTAGCAGACAGTAGTTTTAAATTATTCCTACAGATTTTCCTTGTTGAAATAGCAGTTTGATTGCAATCTTAAAACATATTTCACTGCTTTCATTGTATTATCAGCATTCTCAATTATGCCCTGTTAGAAACTGACGAATCAGGATCTGATTCTTATCTCAAAAGTACTGACAGTTTAAATTTAATGCTGGAAATACATCGTATGTTCTGTCCTTCATTCGTGGACATTTTTTTCAGCAGTTTGGAAGCCTTTATATTCCTACAGCTGCTTATGTGTTTATTTTCTTGTTTTAGCTCTCAACTGATAAAACAGTAAAAGTTCTGAATATTTTGGAGAAGAATATTCAAGATGGATCAAAGCTTTCTACATTACTTAATCATGTGAGTTTCAAATTATGTCATTTCACACTAGTCTTCAGCACGTTTTTCTTTACTTGGGTTCCATTTAATAAAAGAAGTTATTCATGGTAACTTCAAATACTCTGTGTGTGTGTGTGTGAGGAATTTCCAATTTTGTATGTTTTGTATGTATGTGATTGTCAAATTTTAAGATTTGAAGTAAATTTCAGTTGATTATATATTCTTTCGGTACTATACATTTTACTAGAGTACTATTAACAAGCAGATGTTTTGGGAGCAATTGAGTTGTCTTTTGACTTAAATATTATAGTTTCAACCTGAAATAATTGTGGTAACAAGTATAACTTGCGCCAGTGGAAATTTCTTTGTTACTTGTCCACAAAACTTCCTTAACACAGTGGAAGAAAGTGTAGCTATCATTTAGAGCATATTCCTTCCCTGAGCATTAAGAATGCATTTTTAATCATAGAAGGATAGAATATCCTGATTTGGAAGGGACCCACAAGGATCACTGAGTTAACTCCTGGCTCCACACAAAACCACCCAAAATTCAAGCCCCGTGTCTGAGAACGGTGTCCAAACGCTCCTTGAACCCCAGTACCTTGCTTGTTTGGTGAAAAGCCTTTTCCTAACACTCAGCCTGATCCTCCCCTGGTGCAGCTCCATGCTGGCCCATGGATCTCAAGTCCCATTTATATTCTTTTTGTGTTTTATTTATTTAGATCTGTTCTTCGGCTACATCTTCATCTGGATTTGAAGGTTTTATGTGGTTGAAATGGAATATTTCATATTTTCTCTATTTATTTTTTCACTTTCTGAACAAAATAGTATTCTAAAAAACCAAAGTCCTTGAGTTTAACTGAAAAATCTTGATCTGCAGAAATAGAGAGTGATTATGGGTATTGGAAAAGAAGAAATTGAATGTAAAAATGAAAACCAGACACACATTATTTGTACAGAAATATTTTCATCTAGATTGTGGGATTTTTGTAATTTCACTGTACAGTTCTAAATGTCTTTAACAAAATGAAACGTGAAAAGAAAGTACTGTTTTTTCTGCTCTGTTGCAATATATTTGAGCTATTTTGCCAGAGCTTTTTAAGGGGTATTTCACTTGCAGCTTTCTTTACTGGAACTCAGGATTACTGCACAGTTAATGAAATTATCCCATGATTGCAAATCAGAAACAAAGCTTCAGTTAAAAAAGAAACAAAGTTTATTCAAACAAGTTACATATTTTTCTTAGGACCTATTTCTTAGGACTTTTTATTCCGAAGATTAATAAGCAAGAAAATAGAAAGGCTTTAAAACTACTTGTTTTTGTTTTAACCTTTCTTTGTTCAAGCAACAAATGACTTAAAGATATTCTATGCAAGAAATTTACAGGGATCTCCTGATATGCAGGTGTTTGTTAATTAATTTATTATTACTTGCATTATTATTGTTGATTATCATTTTTAAAATAATTGATTATTATTTTAAATACTTACACCATATACACAGTGCACCACACTGCATTCTGTTACCTCAAAGGGAAAAAGTTGATAAGGTTAGAAATTAACGTTTCACCAACCCCTTATTTTTGTAAGTAAAACCAATGTTGAACTACACTGTTATACAGGCAGGAAATATTCTTTTTTTCTGTTTTCAGTTAGTTTCTCTGTTCTCAATTGTCAGTTGCCTATATCTATGTCAGAAGTATTATTAGAAATTCTCCCTGAATTTGTTATAATGTTTATAAACAGTGTTTCAGTAATGTTCTTTGCTTATGATTACCCTCTTGATCTTTTGGTAAGATAGTTTGTACAAACGCCAAAATATAGTGATTATGTACCCAGTACTGAAATTAAGTAGGTGTGTTGATAAGACATATTTTAAATTGATAAGACATATTTTAAATCCTCTGATAATATATGAGTCAATCTCTGAAGAAAGTCTTACTCTCATGAATTTTGTGTGACTTGTAACAGACTTACTGTGTGAGAATTCCCTCTAGTGGTAAAAACGAGACTTGTCAAAGTAGGAAACCGTAGACCGCTAAGGAAAACACTGGATGAATGAGTTCAGTCTTTGCTTAAGGTACATCAGTCCTAAGTAGAGAGTATAATAATATTCCTTCATAGTGCTTCCCTGTGATATACAGAAAACTTACTTGTGTTTTGCCGGGGCACTATGGTGGGTCATTGAAGACTTGCAACTTAGGGGTAAGTATGATTGCAAACATATTGCTAGTAAAACAGTAGTTGATTTATGAAACAAATTTTTTTATATCATAAAGTGCTTGTGCTCGTATGTATGTATATTAAAATGTCATTTTTATCTTTGCCAACTACAGTATAACTATTTGACTTTTTCTTCACGCTATCCTGTTTTTTTGTCTGGTGCAGAACAATGACACTGAAGATGAAGAGAGGTTATGGAGAGATCTTATCATGGAGAGAGTGACAAAATCTGCTGATGCTTGTCTTACTGCTATCAATATTATGACATCACCAAATATGCCTAAAGCTGTGTATATTGAGGATGTAATAGAAAGAGTTATTCAGTATACAAAATTTCATTTGCAGAACACCCTCTATCCTCAATATGACCCCGTATATAGAGTGGATCCTCATGGTGGTTAGTATGATAAAAAATTTTAAAAATCTTTTCACATTATTCTTGTTTTGCTTTTTTTTTTTTAATCATACAGTGATACAAGTGATGTGGATTCCATGAAGATATTTATATGCAACTCTTATACTGATAGTTCTTTCATATCACATACAGCATCTGAATTAATGTATTGTGTTGTTTTGAGGATGATGAAATGTAATAAAATAGCAACTAGTTAAATGCATCCCCTGAATAACTTAGTTCTATTAGTGCTCAAGTTTAATGCAATAACAATAGTGCCAGTACAACCATTTAGACTAGAGTATTGGGGAATTTTTCTGTAGTTTGTCTTCTGCATGTTGTTTTTATATGGATGAATAAGTCATTTTGTAGTGATAATCTCTATTTATGTAACGATGTAATCTTCAGATATAGGGGTCCAACATCAAGAACTGTTTTAAAAATCTTGGATCCATAATTTAGATATTTTAGGAAAAATGAACATCATTTGAAATTCCAGCCGGTGCTACTAAATACTTCGGTGTTTTGAGAAAATGGTCATCTTTCTAGTATTTGATGCAACTGAAAAAACTTACAAAAATATTTTTGATTTTCTAGGTGGTCTTTTAAGTTCAAAAGCAAAACGTGCCAAGTGTTCCACCCACAAGCAAAGAGTTATAGTAATGTTGTATAACAAAGTTTGTGACATTGTCAGCAGTTTGTCAGAGTTGCTAGAGATACAGCTTCTTACTGATACAACTATTCTTCAGGTAAGTTTTGTCAGAAGAATGTCTGAGAATGCTGTGGGCTTTTCGTTTTAATTTTTTTTTTCTTTACCCAGAGAGACTGTGAAGTATGGTCATGTCAGTGACATGAAATGTATTATTAATTAATTGATAGTATTAGGCTGAATAATCTGTTTTGTAATATGTTACCTTCCTGCTCTCTTCTGTAGGAAAAGGACATTTCACATTCACATCTTTATTGGCTTTTATTGTTTTATTTATTGGCATTCATTATGATTTCATTTCCTACCATAGGTATCATCTATGGGAATAACACCTTTCTTTGTAGAAAATGTCAGTGAACTACAGTTATGTGCCATCAAATTAGTGACTGCAGTAAGTAACTTTTAATTTGCTATTTCATGTTCCTGTATATCTGAGAGTTATTAGGACATTTACATAGGCTATATTTTTGCTGGTTAGAGCTTCGAACTAATTTTAGTTTTTCCTAGTTTTACAGTTTGATATCTGCCTGAGCTGCTCCGATTTGCAGAGGAACTATTTCTTCCTATAAAAGCTTCTTATTTGATCAAAGAACTTGAAAGTTTGAAAGTGTAAACACAAACCCCTTTCTCTTACCTGTCCTCTCTTGTGTAGGAAATCTTAGCAATATTTCTCATTTCCTTTGTTAAGATTTGAATTTATGCAACATAATAAGCCGGAGAACTAACAGGATACTTTTATAAGAGAATAAGTTCTTTTCCTTGAAAGAGATGGGCATATAAAAAATTCTTGGGAAAATAAAATATTATTTCAGGAAAAATGTAGTGCAACATCTAAGTGCTTGTTCAAATTGAAGTTTTCCATCTTCCTAAGGATCTGATGCTCCAGAATTTATAAAAGGAATTCGAAGTGAACAAAAGGAGAAGCAAACTTGACAGTCTTGACCGTAAATTGAAAGAATACTTGATGTCAGGCAGATATTAAAGACTAAGATATGAAGTGAAGCTGGTTTATCAAATATGTTCTAAAACCATATATGTATTCATGTTAATTTATGCTCCCATACAGCTTTGCTGTGTACTGGGGTCTGAAAGCTTTTTGTCATGCTGTTTGACTTTCTTATACAGTTTATTTCTATCATTAACAGAAATCTTTTAAAGCATATGATATTTTTAAGGGCATTTATTAGACTTTGAAAAAGTTTTAATATGTTTTACAAAGAAATGCTTCATTTGAAAAAACAAAGAAATGTCTGAAAAACAAGATGTGCATTAAAAATCATGTAATGCGTACGTTACTCCATATTTTATGTGACAATAATATTGTAACAATCCTGTGTCTGTTAAATAGGTCTTCTCCAGATATGAAAAACATAGACAGCTAATACTGGAAGAAATTTTTACTTCCCTTGCAAGACTACCAACTAGCAAGAGGAGTTTGAGAAACTTCAGGTAATTTCTGACATAGATTACAAAGTTGTAGATGGAAACATTTACAGTTTTGTACATGTAGGATTTTAGCCTTCAGTATTAACATTTCTTAAAAAATCTGCAACTTCACAAACTTCAGTTTCTTAGATGTTGATATTTCAAAATCTCTACAGAGAGAGCAGAGTTTCCTGACAACTATATCTTATAATAGTAACTGTTTCTTATGCCATGATATTTATGCTTGGATACAGAAATAATTGGAATATTTGCTAGTCTTCTCAGTAAGGATGTAAACGGTACAATGTTAACATGCATTCAAAGGAGGTTTTGATTCAAAATTCTTTGATTCTGTTTATATGAAGTTATTTACTTTCTTCATTGCTAAAACTTAATAGGAGAATTTTGGCTGAATTTTTTTAAGTATTCTCAGAGCAGTCTCTCCAGGATATCAGAATAATACTTCTCTGAATGAGTTTCATTTAGGAACTGCTCAGTTCACGTTAACTGTGTTTAAAGTGCTTCAGCTGGACTTCAGTGCATCTTCTAAATAATAGATTCAGGTTCAATCTGAGAAAGAATCTGACCTGAACTGGATTTCAGTTAAAATTGAGTATGGATACTTTAAATTATTCTAAAACATTTGCTTTTGTTGCCATTGATTGTCATCCATCTTTCCAGATTGGTCTAATAATAATCACAATATATTACATATCTGTCCTGCTTGCATACATCTTTCCCCTGAAGACAGACAAATTGTCAGTGAAATAGGCTGGCTGCTCCAAGGTGGATTAACAGGAACTGTCCAGTAAAACAAATGCCCTGAAACTTAAGTTGAATTCAATGACTCTGTTTACATGAGTACTTGTGCCTAGTATTTCATGTTGTTTTCATTATAGTCGTCAAAGATATCTAGTAAATAGGAATATGGTAAGCATAGAACCATAATTGGTTGATAGCCTGTTGAACTACCAGAAGGAAGTAATTGTCTTAAGTCCACAGTGACTATGCTATCTACAGAATCTTAGCTCTAGTCCGTTAAAGGGCGTTTCCTATCTGTGGCTGCAGTCACAAAAGAGACAGCTTACACAAAATTTCATGTGAGAAGATCTTTTCTCTATGTGTACTCAGAAATAATATAATAAATAATAACTGCAATTTGTTTTGTGCTCTATTATTTAGATAATATGGGGAGAATGATGTCAGAGATTATGAGCATTTCATATTGCTAGGTAGTGTTGATCTATGAGTAGGTGAACAGTATAACATTTGTCAGGTTAAATCATGTGGAAGGGGAGAAATGTGAGGTGGAATGTGTTCACAGTGGTCATATCAACTTAAAGACACTCTTGTATTCTAAAGTTTATAGTTTGTTACACTACTTGAGATTACCATAGGTATAACTCTTGTAGAAGTCAATCTAGGTCATGGGCACTATTTTCTGTTGTTTAAAAGTCCTGCACATTCTACCTATATTAAGTAATACGGAAGTAGCAAATTATTAGAGCAACAGTCTGATGTTTTGCGTGTTTTTTTTTTTAATACCGTGTTGTAAATTGATATGGCATTATATGCAATAAGCCTATTATAAAGTGCCTTCAAATGCAGGTGTTTGATTTATTAAGTATTTCTATAGATTTTCAGGGTCTGAGCTTCACAGATATTCTGATGCTCATCTGGGCTGTTTCACTTCATCTCTCCTATCTGATGATAATACTTATTGTGCTAGACCCAATCTTTAACTTCATAAGAAAGAACCAAATGACAAGTTAAGTTTCTAGAATACAGATTTTTATCTGTGGTAAAAATTTTAGAAATCTTAAAATTGTTAGGACCGAAAATAGTGGTTTTGTTCTATTTTAGTGTTAATGCTGTGCTTTTCATATTAACAGGTTGAATAGCAGTGACACTGATGGAGAGCCTATGTATATTCAGATGGTAACAGCACTAGTTCTGCAACTTATTCAATGTGTTGTGCACTTACCGTCAGCAGAAAAAGATTCTAATTCGGATGAGGAATTGAACAAAAAAGTAAGGGAGATATTTTCAAAGAGCACTATTAATTTTTTTTGGTGCAGGAATAATTGTGTAGTTGTGGGTATAATGTTCTGTGATGGTGGTCTGGTAATTAGGCAGCGTAATTTTGTCTACCATAATTATTTGATGTGTGAGAAATGCTGACCTGAGAATGTTTCTGTTTATGCTGAAGTGCTAGACTAATAAATCTTATTTTTAGGTGGATCAAGATGTGCTTATTACTAACTCATATGAAACAGCCATGAGAACAGCACAAAACTTCCTTTCTATTTTCCTTAAGAAGTAAGTACTGTTACATTCTTTAGTGTATTGATGAAACCAACTCTGAATAAAGTCTGTCACACCATGAGACAAACCTAATGCTTATCAATGCTAAATAGCCACTAATGAAGTGACTTACAATGTACTTTATAGAGCCTTAAAAGTCTTCCTCTCTAGACAAAACTTTTTATCGCACAAAGATTGTGCACAGAGATGTTTATACATATAAGAATCTGTCTGATAGTTTATGTAGAATCTCTTTATTAGGTGTCTCTTGCTTACCTGGAGCATGAAAGAGAAGGCTGAATAAATATAAGTGGTGAAACCAGACTTGTTCAAACATCAGGAAGACTAAGATGTAGGAAACCTAAAATCGCTTTTATTTACAGAATCACAGAATTGTAGGAGACCTCTGGCGATCTTGTCCAATCCCTTTGCTAAAGCAGGTTCCCTGGAGTAGACTGCTCAGGAAAGCATCCAGGCAGGTTTTGAACATCTCCAGAGAAGGAAACTCCATAGATTCTCTGGGCAACTTGTTCTTACTTGTCCTTAACTGCTAGAATTATTCTGTAGTTATTCCGTAATTCTGATACTATTCCAGTTTTTTTCTTTTAAAATCATATCAGACTTGTTTTTCTGGTTAACCATAGGATTACTTATGTTCATATCAAGAGAAAAGCTAAAATGGTTCTGAAATTTGCTTACATAATGCATTTTCTTTTAAACAGATGTGGCAGTAAACAAGGAGAAGAAGATTATAGGCCACTGTTTGAGAACTTCATTCAAGATCTTCTTTCCACAGTCAATAAACCAGAATGGCCGGCTGCAGAGTTGCTGCTTAGCTTACTAGGAAGGTTACTGGTAAGTTACTTTTAACTATGAAGACATATTTATTTCAGCTCCCATTACTACAGGAATGCTTTCTGATAGTTAATGCACATGCAGCATTTAAGGATTTTCTTATGTTGTTATAGATAATAAAATACAGGTCAGAAGATCACTGATATGACTTTTGCCAAGTTGTGTATGTATACAATTGCTAATGGAAGTCCAATTCTACTATTCCTTGACTTTTTACACATTAAAAAAAGGTATTCTATTTGCATTAAATATCCTGGATTGTTCATTTAGCACAGAACATGAAAAGAGTTAAGTAGATAGTTCTCATACCAATAATAATACATTTGCATATGGAATGTGAAATTTTAGAGAATGTGAATGTTTTTGCTTATGTCCTTTCAGGGAGTTGTTCTTCAGTATTAAAATGTAATTAACACAGTAATTTCACAGAATAGTTGAGGTTGGGACCTGTGGAGGTCGACTGATGCAACGCCCCAGCTCAAGCAGGGACACCCAGCACAGGGTGCCCAGGGCCATGTCCAGGCAGCTTTTGAAGATCTTCAAGAAAAAAGACTCCAGAAACTCTCTGTGCAACCTGTGTCAGTGCTTCATCAACCACACAGTACAAAAGTGTTTCCTGATCTTCTGGAGGAACCTCCTGTGTTCCATTTTGTGCCCATTGCTTCTTGCCCTGACACTGGGCACCACTGAAAAGAGCCGGGTTCTGTCTTCTTTGCACCCTCCCTTCAGGTATTTATAGACATCGATGTGATACCCCTGAACATCTTCTTTCCCAGGCTGAACAGTCCCAGCTCTCTCAGCCTTTCCTTGTAGGAGAGATGCTGCAAACCCTTGATCATCTTGATAACCATTTGTTGGGCTCTTTCCGGTATGTTCATGTCTCTCGTGTACTATGGACCCAAGACTGAACACAGTACTCCAGATGCAGCCTCACCAATGCTGAGTAGAGGGGTCATCTCTCTTGTCCTGCTGGCAATACTTTCTTTAATGCAGCCAAGAATACCTTTAGCCTTCTTAGGAGGAAGGGGGCACATTGCTGCCTCTTTTTCCACTCAGAGTCCACCAGAATTACTACCTCCTTTTCTGCAGAGCTGCTTTCCAGTTGGATATCCCCAGCACCCACTGGGGCTTGGGGTTGTTCCTCCCCAGCTGCAGGACTTAGCATTTCTCCCTTTTGAATTCCATGAGATTCACATCAACCTACCTCTCCAGCCTGTCCATGTCCCTCTGGATAACTGCTTGGCCCTCTCCTGAGTCAGCCACTCCACAGAGTTTTGCATCATCTACAGATTTACTGACAGCACACTCTACCTCATCATCCAAATTGTTAATGAAGACGTTAAACAGGACTGCAGCAAGTATTAAATGGTGGGCTACTCTGTTCACTACCAGCTTTCAACTTGACATTGCACCACTGACCACTCCCCTCAGGGCCCAACCATTTGGCTAGTTTTTGATCCGCCTTACTGTCTGTTCATCTACCTCATACTTTGACAGCTTCTCTATAAGGATGTTACAGGCAACAGTGTCAAAGGCCTTATCATCCAGGAAGACAATATCCAATACTTCCTCCTCATCTATCAGGAGGGTCATTTCATTATAGAATCTTAAGTTGGTGAAGTACATCTTCCTCTTGGTGAATCCATGCTAAGTACTTGTTTCATGAATGAAGCAGCAAATTTGCTTCAGACAGATTCTTTGGAATCCCAGGCAAAGCATCTGAGGGTTTAACAATAGACATAAACAGAAATTTCACACAAGTTTTGACTTATGCAACCAACAAGCAGAAATCTTCCACCAAGATGATACTCCTCTAAAGAACCCCTGATCTCTGAGAGAAATGCACTCCTCTTTGTGGCTGGCCCTTAAATGAGCCTAGGGCAACCCCACCCTGGTTCCACCCCTTCCAGTCATATGGGGAGCACAGGTGCAAATAGTTTATCTGTCCTCCCCAGGCCAGCCATGCTCCTTACTACAGGTGCTCAATCACAGGTTCAGGCCGTGACCTAACATTTCCCTTACAGTGATCTCAATGATTTTCTTCTTCATGTGTCTGGAAGCAGTTTCTAGAATTACCTGTTCCATCATCTTCCCAGGGATCTTGTTGAGGCTGACTAGCCTGTAGTTTCCTGGGTCATCTCTGTTTACTCAGAGGATGGTGAGGCACTGAAACAGATTGCCTATAGAAACTGTGGGTGCCTTATCCCTGGAGGTGTTCAAAGCCAGGTTGGATGGGGCCCTGGATGGCCTGATCTAGTGGGTGGTAAACCTAGCCATGACAGGGGGCTGGAAATAGATGATATGTAAAGTCTCTTGCTACCCAAACCATTCTATGATCCTTACTGCCCTGTTAGAAGATAGAAGTGACATTTGCATTCTTTCAGTCTTTGGACACCTCTCCTAGTTGTCACAATTGAGCAAAGATTATTGAGAATGTCCTCACGATCCTATCTGCCAGCTCCCATAGGTGCATCCCGTCAGGGCTCATGAACTTGCAAATGCCCAGTTTGCTCAAGTATTCCCTGGCACTATCCTGTACTGCCAAAAATCTATCTTCCGTGCTTGAGCCTTTCACCCTGGTCTCTGGGAACTGGCTTCCCCAAAGACCAGTCTCACTGGTAAAGACTGAGGCAAAGAAGGCATGCAATACCTCTGTCTTTTCATCGTCCTCAGTAACCTGGTCTCCAGTTTCCTTCGGAAGAGAGTCCTAGTCTTCCTTTTTTCATTGTGATGCTTTTAGAAGCCCTCCATGTTGTCCTTGATGTCCTTGGCCAGATTAACTTGATCTGTACATGTTCAAACAGTATATCTGTACTCTTGCCAGGTTATCTGTACTTGCTTCCATCCTCTGTAAGTTTCCTTATTTGCATGTATTTTGCCAGAAGCACTGTGTTCTTCCGTGCAAGCCTCCTGGCATTTTTGCCTGACATCCTCTTTGTTAGGATGCATCGCTTCTGAACTTGGAGAAGATGATCCTGCTATGTTATCCTGTTGGTTATCGGGGTGGCTGAAAGGACCAGAGCTTGTCATTGTGAGGTTGCTTCCATCTGTCTATAGAAGGCCTCATCCACTTGTTTTTCTTAGTCAGGTGGCCCATAGCAGACACGAACTGTAGTGTCACCTAGCCCTATCTTCCCTTTAATTCTAACCCATAAGATCTCAGTAAGTTCCTCCTGCTGGGCTCCATGCAGGCCAGCTGGTCATTGACAAAGAGAGCAACACTCCTTCCTAGTCTCCTCTACCTCTCCATCCTAAAGAGACTGTATCCTTCCATTGCAACACTCCCTTTATGGGAGCCATCTCACCTCATATCCATGATGGCATTGAGATCATAGCCCTGCAGCTGTACACATCTCTAACTCCTTTATTCCTGTTACTGTGTGCATTTATGTACAGACACTTAAGAAGAGCACCCCGGCGTGTTGTATTCCTAGAAAGCGTTTGGGGGATTTTTCCATAATGCTGCTTTGTAGGCATTTCCTTACTAGCATGCAAGTTTGGTGGTGACCCCACTTAATCCTCATTTTATTGATTTTGTGATCCTTCCCTTTCACATCACCCCATAGCTCTTGTTCAGCAACCCTATTCATCATTCTTTCGTAGGGCTGCTGGTTACCTTCTGCCTCTCTTCTTCCTCCTACTTTAAAGCCCTCCTTCTGAGGTCAGCTATCCTACTAGCAAAAATGTCTTCGCCCTGCTTAGAGAGGTTCATCCTATCTCTTCCAACCAGACAGTGATCCTCAAACAGGATCTTGTGGTCACAGAACCCAAAACTGTGTTGCTGACAGCAATTTTGCAGCTGATTGAGTCTCACACATTGGAGATGGAATTTCCCATCATTGGCAGGATCAGGAGCACCACCTGGGCCACCATGTCATTGAATACTGCAGCCACAACCTTATAGTTTCTTTTTGATACTGTCCAGGTTTCCCCAGGTAGTGTCATTTGCATCCACGTAGAATAAAAGCAGAGCATAATAGCTGGAAGGCTGGACCAGCTTCAGCAGTGCTTCAGCAGCATCTCTGATCCACACTCTCAGCATTCAGAAAACCTCCCTAGTCAATAAATCAGGTCAACAGATAGATGCCTCTGTCCCCTGCAGCAGGGAGTCACCAGTTGAGATCACTGTCCTCTTCTTCCAGGCTGCCTTGTGTGGTTTAGGTGGACTGGATTCATTGTTAGTAGGTGTGTCTGCCTGCTCATCAGTGTTGAGAGCAGTCAACCTGTTTTGTAAGTGCAAGCTGTACATGGGATAGGAGCCTTCTTCTTGTATCTAGAAATCACCACTTTCCACCCTTCCCCTTCTCCAGAGGTGGTACTTTGCTCAGTGGTGGGGATGGACACTGCTGTCTTTTTACCTGCAATTGGTGTCAGAGGCTCTACAGGTAGCAGATAAGCGCCTATCTATCCCCTATTTATTTTCTTTGAGACTGCTCAACATATTTAACTATTCTTGTAAATCTGTCTTTTTGTGGCACATCACCCCCAAGATGGCACTCTACAGGGCAGGGATCCATCTCTCCTGGCCGTACGGAAAGGCCCTAAGCACTCTCTACAGCCAGGAAGCTGAAGAGATACATCTCCCATCAGAAGCTCTGTCTGTGTCAAAGGCACATTAGCAGAGATAGCTGCTCCAATGCCTGCTAGCCTGTGGCATGTTGCCAACGCATCTGAGAATGTAGCAAGGACCATAAATCAGCTGTGTGCCCTCTTATTTGATGCCTACAACAGACCCTTGTGCTGTATCTGCTGAGTGTTTCTGATACCTGTGCTCTGGGAGCTGTGCTCCAAATTAGGCCTTTATAAAGGCCTCTCCTGAGCACCACCTAAAGGGATGCTAGAGATTTCCTTAACAGAGAGCAACTGCAAAAGAGGCTCCTGGCACCATAGCTCAAGGTCTGGCTTATCAGGCTCTTTAGAAGGCCTTAGAGCTTCCTCGGGCCTGCACCTTACTGGTCTTCTTTACCTTTGTCCTGGCCTAGCAGCACTAGGCAGCCTGAAGTTCCTCAGATGGTGTTCCTCAGTGCTCCTGGTCCTCGAATTCAGAAAATCCTGAAGTTTCCTAAAGCAGAGCCAAACTGCTGTGCAAACAGCTGTATCTGTTGGCTGCTTCTGTTAGCTGTGCTAACAACTAATTTGAGCTGCTTTTTTTGAAAAATATATAATGATCCTGTTCCTAATGCAGTGTAACTTTCATTGTACTTTTGTGGATAATGAGGAAGATGTATTATGATCTGTGGATAAGATCTATACTGTTGAAAAGGATATGTGTTCTATTGGGCATCTAGTTTATTTTAGCAAAGTATAAATTTTAAAAAATTCTTAAGAGGTTTTATTTGTAGAGAGAAACAAAAACAGTAATACAAAATGAGGAATATATCTGTGATGTGATAGTAAATGACATAATTGAGTGTAGAAGTTAGGTATAAGTTTTAGTAAGGTCACAGTATCTTGTGAGAAGAATCTCAGCTGCAGAAATAATTATTTTTTTTAAAAAAATTCTGTTTTGTTTAGGTTCATCAATTCAGTAACAAATCAACAGAAATGGCTTTAAGAGTTGCATCACTTGACTATCTTGGAACTGTAGCTGCAAGACTGAGGAAAGATGCAGTCACTAGCAAAATGGATCAAGGATCTATAGCCAGAATCCTCAAACAGGTATGTGAGTGAATGTTAGTTTCTGACTAATGAATAAGTTCATAGATACTAATTTATTCTTTCTAACCCTTGTATGGAGAGAAGTATTATGTCTGATAGTCGAATACAAGACTATTGTTCCATTTAAATAGGCTATAACTATTTGAGAAATCAGGGTATATGTGTTTCCTGTAAGATTAGCCTCTTGGAAAAAATGCGTTCTCAACATTCATACAGTTCAGTTATTTACAAATGCAATACGCTAATTAACATCTCCAGCGTAAGTTCTCAGGTTACAATTTTGTGTATAAGAAGCTTTTTGTGCATCTAAAAATGCTTGACAGAAAAATTAATATTGTCCTATTCTGTAGATTGGCTTTATACAGTAGGTGGCATTTTTTATGAAATGTGTGTTTGTTCTCAAGCTTCTTCACTGACAGAAACTTGGCTTAATCTCAGAAAGCTCGGTTCTTTAATGCTAGAGCTTAGTTCAGTGTTTGGAAACAAGTTCAGTAAGTTCTTCCTTCCTACATGAATTGAGCACATTTCTTGAACTTTCTCTGTATAGGTGCTTTATCCTTGAAATAGTTAAACCATATATATTTACAAAGAAATAAGTTACATTTATTTCTTTTATGTTTCCCATACATTTTTACTGTTGTCTGTGTTTTCATTTTTCATTTAACTTTTTGCTTTTTATCCCTTGTTCACCTGAGAAGTCACTGTTCTGTTTCTGTATTTATTGTCAGTGCTGACTTTTGACAGTTAAAGGTTGTGTCAGTCTATATGTGATTTCAGTTCTTTTTTTCTCAGTTACATATATTCTTAACACAAGATCACAGAATGAGAATTGGTCATATCAGTCAATCTGTTTTAAAAGCAATCCTATACTTTAATATTTTTTAGACTTTAGCTTCACAAAGTCTAATTTGATTTAGTTTGCATGCAGTTTACAGGTAATTCCTTACAAAACTGTTAATGTTTGGCAATTATCAGAACAACTGACTTCACTATATTTTATATGTGGATAGATTTTCAGATAATAATTACTGCTGAACGGCATTCTATTTCATAGCTGTCTTTCTCCTTCTGGCAGGCTTCAGGAGGAGAAGATGAAATTCAACAACTACAAAAGGCTTTACTGGATTATCTGGATGAGAACACAGAAACCGATGCATCATTAGTGGTAAATTTCAGCTTTCTGTTGTCGAGTGTATGTAAAAATAATTTCAGTAGTGTGTCCATTGAATAAAATAACTTTCAGTCATGCGTATTAGGGCTTCAATTAAATTGTCACCCTAATGTTTATTGTTGATTGTTTTTCCAAAATACAGTTGATGCATTAGACTCATTTAATCTCATTATGAATCTGTTAATTTCCCTCTTCTTTATCCATTGTTTTTGATTTCTGTGCATTCTGCTATATCTCTCCAGTTTTCTCGGAAGTTTTATATAGCTCAGTGGTTCCGTGATACAACTATGGAGACAGAGAAGGCAATTAAATCTCAGAAGGATGAGGATTCATCTGAAGGAACTCATCATGCAAAGGATGTTGAGACCACAGGACAAATCATGCATAGAGCAGAAAGTCGCAAAAAGTTTCTTCGCAGCATCATTAAAACTGCTCCATCTCAGTTCAGTACATTAAAGTATGTTTCAGTACTGCTGATTTCTTTATTAACCTTTATGCATATAAATCCTTACACATTTAATGTTTTTAATTATTTTTAATAATCATGTCCTAATTATCACATTGAATTTGTTGCAGGATTAATTCTGATACTGTGGATTATGAAGATGCATGTTTGATTGTTCGTTACTTGGCCTCTATGAGGCCGTTTGCCCAGAGCTTCGATATTTATTTAACACAGGTAAACTATGCCAAGAGTCTTAGTACAGTGAAACATAGCTGATTTCTGATGTCAAACAGTTTTTGAATAGTGTGTAATACCTGTTGATTGTTGAGCACAGGTATTTAGCAGGCCATGGTGACAACACATGCTTTCATGTTCGGTACTGATGGCATAAGTGCTCATTTTTCTTTTTATTGCAGTCATATTATATGTCATATTGTGTGTATGTTATTTTGTGTGTATATGATATGGCAAAATCATTATATTAGGTGCACACAGTAAAGGTGTAAAACTTTCTGTAAGATGCATGCTCATTTGGTAATGCTCACTCATGAAATGTATCTTAATTTGATTTGAAAGTATAAGCTAATTTGGTCATTTGGTTGCACAAGGACATGTTACTATTTCTTTGAAAGTTGTTTGACCAGTGTGGTTTCTTTCATTTTTCTGGGAGAAGAGGAATAATGTGTTGTCATGATGACATGTTTGAACTCCACTAATGGCTCAGGTTGCACTATTTTGCATTGATTTGCATACAGAGACAATTGTAGAGTTACAGTGTCCAAATCCAACTTTCCTGTTAAAAGAACCAGGGTGAAAGCTGCTTGTGAATAACAAAAGTAGAGTTTAAAGTAAAGTGATGTAGAGCATATTGACCTTGTATAAATCATATTTCCAGTTGTCTTCGAGATGTAGCAAATATCCATGCTGAAGTCATCAGTGCCATGGAAGATTATTTATATAGAGCTGTGAAAAGATACATTCAAATTTTAGTAGACATTCTTGTTTTAGTTAAATAGTTTGCATGTTATTTTTCTGCATTTTTGCCTGTGTTGGGCACTGTTTACTACCTTCATAAAGCAACTGAAACTATTTTTGTTCTCTTGTTAGATTCTGCGTGTCCTTGGTGAAAATGCAATTGCTGTTCGAACAAAAGCCATGAAGTGTTTGTCTGAGGTTGTTGCTGTAGACCCCAGTATTCTAGCAAGGGTAAAAATGAAACATCCATCATGCGCATAAATACATTTGTCATGCTTAAAAGAAATCCTTATTTCTTATTTTGGGTTTGTGTTTTATCTCTTCTTTTTAGCTGGATATGCAACGAGGTGTTCATGGAAGGTTAATGGATAACTCTACTAGTGTACGGGAAGCAGCTGTGGAGCTGCTTGGCCGATTTGTACTCTGTCGTCCTCAGCTTGCTGAGCAGTATTATGACATGCTGATTGAAAGAATATTGGTACGGTGATTTGTGGTATTTATGATAAAATGACTTTGGGAAATTTGTTTTCAGCATAATTTCTATGTTTAATAATACAGAATTATGACCCTCAACAGCAAATTATAGTTTATTGTTTTAAATGAGAAGCATCATGCTTTTAAGTCCAACTTTGTAAAATGCATCACGTGTTTCTACTGAGGCTTTTTTACATCAGAAAAATAGAAGTAGACAGTTTTACTGCAGCAGAACTAGGACTATATTCCTTTTGATTCTGTTGTTAAAGTACAAGTTAGGTGAAATGAGGAATTGTTCCCTATCTCTGAAGTTTGGAGATATGGATCACTGAAAGCAATTCAGTAGTGTGGGGCAATGAAGAAGGATCTACAACACAGTAATCTGAAGTTACCATTTGTAATCCAAAAGAAAAAAAAACTACTTTGTTGTTCTGTACTGTTTTTTGAAAGGTGTCCTGTTACAGTTTTTGTACTTTTTTTTTTCTCTGGATATTCGTACAAAATACGATGTTAATTTAACTGTGAGATAACATTATCTTTTATGTCACATAAGTATTTAGTCAAGTACAGCTCATTTGCTATAGTTGTATTATGTTTGTGAGGGGCTTTTAAAGACAGCTGGCTTCATATGTTTGTAAGTATGCATAAAATAATTCATCCTGATGCTGAGATTGAACAGGTTTTGATTAAGATCATATAAATTGAAGCTCTTCATCCATCTCCTTAGTCAAAGCGTAGGAAAATGGGAAAGATTTGTTGCACAGGGCTTATCCATAAGCTTTGTCCAAAGGCTTGAATTATTGCTGTCCAAATCTACAAAAGGTCTTGTGTGTTCCAACAACATAGTTAAAGCATAATTACATCTAGCTTGCAAGCTGTGGAAGTGGAATTACATATTTGCAACATCATAATCTCTTACACTCGAGGATATAAGTGGAGGAAGCATTTCAGCATACTGGGCTCTCAGCTAGCCCTTTGGAATTGTTGCAAATATAGTGGTACAAATTCACTCTGACATTTCACATAAGTGCACTGTAAAATATTTTAGATGCCTTTTCTGAATACATTTTGCAAGTGAAATTAGTTTATCTTCAAACATGAGATTGTTTAACACATAGATTAACTCATTTGTCTGATTTGTTTCAAGAGTAATGCTTTTCTCCTCACAGGATACTGGTATCAGTGTCAGAAAAAGAGTCATAAAGATACTTAGGGATATCTGCATTGAACAACCAACATTTCCCAAAATTACGGAGATGTGTGTGAAAATGATTCGGAGAGTCAATGATGAAGAAGGCATTAAGGTAGAATAAAACATAATCATCAGGATAAAAGTTACTTTCTAGAGTTATTTTCTTTCTTTCTTTCTTTTTTTTTTTGTTTGCAAATATTGAACCTAGTACCAGTAACTAGTTTGTTAATAGTTTCTAACAAGTAAAATTGGCATATAAAATCCTTTCTGCAAAGCAAATACAGTTTAGGACAAAATTAAGTGTTTGACATTAGCATATGCTGAATATGTAAGTTCTTCATATAAATCGTTATGAGGTATTTATGTGTGCTTCTTTTGCATTAATTCTGAACATGTAATGAATCAGTTATGCCATCTCAAATGTTACTTATGTAATCACATTCTACTTTTCCTGCATTGTATATGCTGAAGGACACAAAGTCAAGATTATGTGATAAATCACAAGCCTGACACTGATGTTTTTACTTAATTCAGCAAAATAATTTTTAAAATAACTGCGTAATTAGCAATACACCTGTAATAATTTTCTCTCAGTCTTTTAGTGGGATTTGAAATCTACAACTTCAAAGTTGCAGCATGTATTTTTACCGCTTAAGATACATTAATACCAAGTAGTTTTCAGAGAAGACTGTTAATCAAAATGTAGAATCAAAGGTACTGGAGGCTGAATCCAAGATTCTGCTACAAAAGGAGGATGACCTTGTTCTCTTTGCTACTTTTTAGCTACCTCAGAGAAGTGAGGCTGTATCTACAACATATTTTTTATGCCTCTGTGGATGAGAAGAAATTCTTTTCTCTGTATTCTTTATAAACAATACAAGAATAGTTTTAGTTCACTTTCATTCTATTCCACCTTTTCCACCATCAAAAACATTGAAAGGAAGCCTACTTCCTAAATTTAACTTGAGTTGTCTCTCTTCCCCACTTTGTCCAACTGTTCTGATAACTCTAACTTATCTATTGCTGCTGCTAATTCTGCTATAGAATTCATAATCTTGTATTCAGTTGTTATTTTCTCAAGGTATTGTGTTTTCTTGAAGAATTCAAATTAGTGCAGTAAACTTGTAACCATTTGTACGGAGTGTTTCTGTAGCATCAATTCCCAGAGATCAGTTGATAGTTATACTTGTTTGCTTGTTATAACTCCTGTAATAGTAGATCTGGATCTGCCTCAGAAAACATTCTCTACAGCAGTCTCACTTCATTTGAATAATTTCTCAAGAAATTATATGTGTCATGAGCAAATCTATTGTATGGATATATAAGAGAGAATATCTATATGCCAAAATAAGCTTATTTACTTCTACTAATATCTTTTTTTCCCTTCAGAAATTAGTAAATGAGACATTCCAGAAACTCTGGTTTACTCCAACTCCGCACCATGACAAAGAAGCAATGACTAGGAAAATACTAAACATCACTGATGTGGTATGTTATACAGATTTGAAGTAGATTGTATGCAAAACTTGATTATGTTTTTAGTATCTTAGAAATATTGTCTGTATTCTTTTAGAAAGCAAAAAATACAAGAAATATGCAACTTACTTATCAAACAGTTTTCTTTATGTATTTCCTGGCATTGAAAATGTGCAGGAATTTTTCATCTGATGGTACAAACTTCAGGAAACTTTAAACACTTGCTAATACATTGGCAGTGATAATGGGGACAGTATATCCAAGTTGTGTAAAATACTTTTCAGTTAAAACACAACACATTTCTATTACATGTAATACTTTCCAGCAGGTGCTAGTAGCAGCACATAGTTATGCCTAGCTAAGAACTGTCTGTTACAAGAAAATTTTCCTCAAGCAATTGCTGACACTTTTTTTGAAAGATTAATAAGCTTTTTTTTTTAACAAATGCATGTTAAGTGAGGTCATGTCCTCACTTAGTCTGAGCTGATATCTGCATAATTTTATCTGCTTCCTAGAAGAAGTGAATTAAACATGTCTTAAAAATCCGTTTCAAATCAAAAGTTTATACACTTGTAGTGAAAACGTGTAAAATCAACATGCTGAGAAGGTGTTTTAATATCACAGAATCACAGAAACACAGAGTCGTTAAGGTTGTAAAGACCACTAACATCATCTAGTCCAACTACCAACACATCACCACCATACCACTAAACTATGTCACTCAGTGCTACTTACACGAGTTTCTTGAAAACCTCCAGGGATGGTGACTCCGCCACTTCACTGGACAGGCTGTTCCAATACCTCCCCACTCTTTCTGAGAGGAAGTTTTTCCTAATATCCAGTCTGAACCTCCTCTGGTTCAGTTTGAAGCTGTTACCTCTTGTCCCATCAATAACAGCAAAGATGTAGAGATCAAATAAGTACTTGTATCACTACTTAAAATTGTATGTTTAAGCTCTATCCATCTTTTCAATACTTTCACTAAATGATAGTACAGTGTTAATTTTTCCAGATGGAAAATTCTGCCACTTCAACTTCAGCTTAACTCAGTTCTCTTGCAAATTCTACTTCAGAGAATTTATGAACTGGTGTTGATGCATGATGAGAGTTAAAGATTGATTTGTTTATATAAAAATGTGTGTATATACACCTTCATTATTGATATGCTGAGCTTGTATTTAAGCTTCTGTTTGCACAAAATGTTCTACAAAATCAAAATTTGCATTGGCCCATAAAATATATAGGCTTTGTGTCGTATGCAATACAAATTCTGAAACTGCTTTAATGATGAGAACTCTTTTTAAACGCATAAAATTGCTTCTAATCTCCAAAAAAGTAAAACCATTGTACTGAATGCATACATGGTTGTTTCACCCTGATGGACAGCTAAACTCCACCACAGCTGCTCTCTGACTTTCCCTCCTCAAAGGAAGAGGGGGAGAAAAATATGATGGAAGAGGGCTCAGGTGTTGAGATAAGGACAGGAATATCACTCACCAACTACCATCACGGGCAAAAAAGACTCAGCATGTAGAGCTTAATTTGATTTATTGCCTGTTCCTGACAGACCAGAGCAGTGAGGTCTAAAAGCAAACTAAGAACACCTTCCCCCCATCCACCTCCATCTACCTCCTCCCCCTGAACAGTTCAGTGGGATGGGGAATGGGGGCTGTGATCTATAATGTGGGTCCATAATGCTTTGTCTCTGCCGCTCCTTCATGGTCACTGTCTGCCTCTGCTCCACATGGAGTCCCTCCCACAGGATGCTGTCTTTCCCAAACTGACCCTTGTGGGCTTCCCACAGGCTGCAGTTCTCCAAGCACTTCCCCAACATGGCTCCATACCATGGGGCTCATCCTTCAGGTCTGCACTGCTACAGCACAGGGCTCCACAGACAGCAGCTCCCCCGGAGCTCCTGCCCCATTGTGGGGTCATGTCTTCTCCATGGGCTGCAGCTCCAGCCCAGGGCCTGCTCCTGCAGCTTCCTCCAGGCCACATCCACTGCTGTAGTGTGGGCTTCTCCATGGCTGCATGTGGAGATCTGCTCTGCCTGGTGCCCATGGGCTGCAGGGGACAGCCTGCTCTTCAGTGGGCCTCTGCAGGAGCTCCACACCTGGAGTGCCACCTGTCGTCCTTTTACGCTGGCCTTGGTGTCTGCAGGGCTGCTTCTGTGTACTTTTCCTCACTCCTCTTCCCCAGCTGCTGTTGTGCAGGAGTTTTTCCCTTAAATACACTCTCCCAGAGGCACACCTAGCATCAATAACAGCTCAGCTCTGGCCAGTGGCTGGTGCCTTTTAGAGCAGCTGGAGCTGACTTTGATCTGCCATGGTTCAGCTGCTGGGCTCTGCTTTCAGAGAACATCCCTGCGCCCCCCGTCCACTACCAAAACCTTGCTACATAAGCTTCATGCAATGTAGTAAAATATATCCATGCTGTTCTTTAAATATGACATTTATATTGAAGTAATATTTCTTTAGGTTCCTCTTTTAACTGGTTTATTCTTAATACTGCTTTTAGGTGGCAGCTTGTAGAGATACAGGGTATGATTGGTTTGAACAGCTTCTTCAAAATGTAAGTATCAAATTTTTAAGGTATGACACCGTTGTTATAAGAATATTAACATTTGATACTAAAACACACCAAAGAGACTACAAGGGAATCATTTAAAATAAATTAAATTGATGCCCTTTAAACACGTTTCTTTATTGCTGCAGTTTTCTTTGTCTCTGACACTAGTTTCTGTATTGCTGTATGATCTGTTTTAGAAGTATTTCATTTCATATCTTGGTTTTCCTTTTGGGAGGTTTTAGGGATTTTTTTTTTCTTTAAATTCATATTGTCTTCAATAATGACTGACATAATGTCAAGTCCACAGCTAAGCTACTGAATTCTGAAATGATTTCTGAAATGAATTCTGGTGTGATGTTGATTTTTTTTCAATGTTAGATAAATGTATTTTCACATCTAATATATTTGTTACAGTTTGTAAAAGAAGTATTTAGAATATTGCTTACTTCTACATTATATTTTTCTGAGAAATGAGCTTGCATTGTTTGTATCTATTAGCCTGTGGTATCTTTCTCCTCTACATTGTATATACATTGGTTAATTTTCAAGCAACAAAAGCATGATAAGGGAAATTAGAGGTCTTAAAAGATTTTACTTAATCTTGGAGTGCTATGAAAATAGGTTGCCAAATAAGCTGGCTTAATGCTTGGGCAGGAGAAAAGGCTGTATAGTAAGGATTCAGTCCTTGTTAAATATTAAAGGATCTTCTGGGACATAATTTTAATACCCAAAGTCATACAAAAGAAAGCTCAAACTGGTTCTATCTTATTTTGATATTTTTGCTTAACATCAAAATTGTCTTTTTGCCTTTGCCCTTTTTCTTTTCATAAACATTTTTAAAAGACTTCTATTGATCACTGTTGTCAAGTATGACTAGATAATTGTTTTCCTCAGAATTTCAGGAAGCATTAAGTTAGCTTTCATGTCTAGTGCAAACATTAGAATTGCTTTCTTCTGTCCTTTTGACACAGTATTTTTTAAAATTCTTTTGCATTTTGATTTGATTTTTTTACTTTTAGTTTTTCTTCATCATGTAGCTTATGGAGAAGATAAAGAAATTATTTTGTAATGCAAAATACTTGCTTACTTGTAATAATTATTATAAAACCTGTATATATCCAATGTAAATGAATGTACCCTTTCTGCTAAATCGCTTTGTTTCATTTGCTATAGCTGTTGAAGTCGGAAGAGGATGCCTCATATAAACCTGTGAAGAAAGCTTGTACTCAACTTGTTGACAATTTGGTTGAGCACATCCTTAAATATGAGGAGTCTTTAGCAGGTAATCCTGCCTTGAATTTTATATATCATGACAGTGATCGTTAAAATTACTGTCATGAAAAGTTACTGTTACAGAGCTATTTATACAAAACAAGTGGTAGTGAATTATTGCATATTAGTTGATTATATACTTTTGAGCACTGTGTAGTAATAAAGCCTAATTCCTAATTTCATCTATATAGCCATGATAACAGAACGACTTTGAAAATGATTTGTTAAAACTTTTAGATTACTAAAACCAAAACAAATATGGAAAGCTTTATTTGCCTTAATATGTTTTACAGTTGTAATAGGAACCATTGACTAGGACAGTGTATTGTATACAGTAAGTACTTAAGGTGTCCTAATGTCTTTGAAGCATTTGTTCTTGTTATTTCACTTATTTTGTGATCGTATACAAGTATTGACACATTATGTTGTCATCTCTAATGCTCTTACCTAATAAGAATATATATGAATGTTCTGCAGTGAAAGATATAGAAAGATACATCATGAACAGGATATTCGTATGATGCTTAGGCCATATGTTTCTAATTTAGCAAGCAATGCTTGAAACTAATGTCATATGTTTTCTAATTTTTGCAGATTCTGACAACAAAGGAGTGAATTCTGGTCGCTTGGTTGCTTGCATAACCACTCTGTTCTTATTCAGCAAAATCAGGCCCCAGCTAATGGTCAAACATGCCATGACCATGCAGCCATACCTGACCACTAAGTGTAGTGTAAGTAGAGAAAATTAGAATATCAGCCTTGTTTTTTCCCCAGATAACAAGCATAGAAATCAATGGCTTGATGAAATTGAAGATAGGAAAAGGGAGATGAAGTGTGTTTCAATTTCATGAACATCATATCTTCTGGAGATGTTAGGCCCTTTTAATCATCTCTGTATCTTTTAAGAGGCCATTCCTCACCATCTACATGCACATTTTAAAACTAAATGAAACTGAAACTTTCTACTTCCTCTTTCTGTTATGGACTGAAAACTTCTTATTCACCTGCTAAGAAATAATTTCTTAGAATTGTTTTGTTTTGCAGTTGCAGTCTTTAGCTAAGACTTAACATAGAAATATTTTGACTAAAGGTGTGGTTTCGTACAACAAGATATCTTAGCACATAGTAAATGTAGCAGAAGACTGTCCTGCTCTATCCTCTTCAGCGCGTAACCTCTCCCTTCTCTAGCTTCCACTTATGCAGCCCTGTCTTTTTGTGTCCCCTTGTAAGACAGTTTTGTTTACAGTACTGGTAGAGAGTTATAATGCTCAACCACACACTCCAGTAAAATGGTTCACCTCCACTGAAGCACTGTGCAATTTTCTGCCATTTTGATTAGTGCAGTGGGCTCAGTGCAGGTTTTGACAAGTCCTTAATCTGTCAGAAGGACCAGGGCAGATCTTGCAGCCATGGCTAAAAGGAGAGAATGGCTTCGTGGTTGACAACATTACAGTTATATTGGAACAGCTGCCTAGGGAAGGACAGGTTTGTTAGCAGATGAACTCATAGCTATTTGAGTTCTTATATAGGCATTTTCAGTTGAAGCATTCTCCAGGCACATCAACAATAAACTTTTAGAGCTGCTTCTGATCAGACCTTACAGGAAGGGGATATCTGATTATTTATTTGTTGTAACATCTTTTTAGCGGGTTTCTCCATTTTTTTGCTTACAGATTGAGATGAGTTGTGGAGTGTGTTAAATAGCTCGATAGTAGTGTACAGGAATTACCATGATTAGTGAGTCTGGTTTGTCAAAAAAGTCTATTTTTATCAGGATGTATATTTAATATATGAAATGTTTTCCATAGATTTCTGAGTTACAGTCCTCATGATTTTGCGAACTAGTAGTATATTAATTGTAATTTCTACATTAGTGGACATAATTATCTATTTTGTTTGAGCTACATTCAGCCATAGCAAAACTTTTTTTGTTGCTGATACCTGTTGCCAGGTGTTGTGTGTTCTCGAGCATGTGTGTCAGGAAGTGTTCTGTAGATTCGTTATAAAGCTCTTTAAATAAATAAATAAATAAGTAGAATTATCATGACCAAAAGTTGAAAAGTTTTCAGGTCTGCACACAGCCTTGTTGAAAGGTGAAGTTCTGCTACTGCAGATTTTCTTCCAATGGTTCCATAAAAAACAAGAGCTAGCTTTCATAATAAGAAGTAATTTAATATCAGATGTAAACTATATAAATAGCCTTCTAAATCTTTATTAAACGCCTCACTCATAACTTACATATGTTGGAATTTCTAACTGTCAGTGCACTGTAATATTTAGTTGATAAGTAACAGCCAGAAATGTTAAACACTGTAAATACTCTTGTTTCAGACACAAAATGACTTCATGGTGATCTGCAATGTTGCAAAAATCTTAGAGCTTGTAGTGCCGCTAATGGAGCACCCAAGTGAAACCTTCCTTGCCACTATTGAGGAAGACCTCATGAAACTCATCATCAAATATGGCATGACAGTAAGCTTGAAATTGCTAACACTCAGTTTTTGATTCAATTTCATGTTGTGAAATGGGTAGTTTTCATTTAAAGAAAGTCTGTCTTCGTTATGAAGTTGTTTATGCTGGTCTTAGAAAAAGTTCTCAGTTTGGTGGAGTTTTTATGTGTTGTTGATATACAAAGGCTGCTCAGAAAGTAATGCCTCCTATTTTGTGATGTTCCCATCATAAAATTTTATGTTCACATCACAAAATGATGCTCTGTCAGAGGTGGATGTTGGTGGTATGGCAGTTGAGGTGGAACCTTCCTGTCAATATTCCATTATATTTTGTTGCTCCGCGACAGATGGCAGCAGGGTGACACTGTGACCAAATGGTATCTGACATGGAAGAGCATATGAAGCAAAGGGGTGGAATTGAATTTCTTCATGTGGAAAAAATTGCACCCAAAGACATTCATCAACACTTGCTGAGCATTTATGGAGACCAGACAGNACTCTACAACTTCCTGCAGGGAGGTTGTGGTGAGGAGGGGGTTGACCTCTTCTCCCAGATAACTACTGACAGGACAAGAGGAAATGGCCGTAAATTGCGCCAGGGGAAATTTAGATTAGATATAAGGAAAAACTTTTTCTCCCAAAGAATGGTCAGGCACTGGAATGGCCTGCCTAGGGAGGTGGTGGAGTCACCGTCCCTGGTGCTATTCAAGAAGCATCTGGATGAGATGCTAAGGGATGTGATTTAATAGCTTAGTGGGTAGGGATGGTGATAGGAGGACAGTTGGACTAGATGATCTTGTAGGTCCTTTCCAACCTAGTGTTTCTATGATTCTATGATTGGATTCTATGATATTGGGCTCTTTATATTTGTTGTAGTTTCTATGGAAACAAATAGGAGGCATTATTTTCAGAGCAGCCTGCGTATTCTAATGATTATGGAATCATAGAATCATTATGAGTTTGGGCAGGTTTTCAAAGCAGCCTAGGAGATAGATTGCTAGAGTACTTGTTTTCATTATACATAGTTACATAAAAATCTGAATTTTAAGTTCTAAGTATATAATTAATGTCTTCTTTCTTGCTCCTAGGTTGTTCAGCATTGCGTGAGTTGCCTTGGGTCTGTTGTGAACAAGGTCACCCAGAACTATAAGTTTGTGTGGGCCTGTTTTAATAGATACTATGGTAAGTAAAGTCGTAACATGTAATTTCTGTTTTTAAGTTTTGGCTACAGGTCTTGGGGATGCATGATATTTAACCAATGTAATTAAAACTTCTACCATAGGTGCACTTTCAAAACTAAAAAGTCAACACCAAGAAGACCCCAACAGTACAATAATTACTGCCAATAAACCAGCACTCCTTAGATCACTTTTCACTGTTGGCGCACTGTGTCGGCATTTTGATTTTGATCATGAAGATTTTAAGGGCAACAGTAAGGTAAAAATAATTCATATTTGCTCTCCAAGTCTTTGTGTATTGCATGCACCACTTCTATTTGAAAGCACAGTATTCCTAGCTGCTCAAAGCTGTGCTTTTTCATAAAGCATACAATGTCTTTTGGTTTGTAAATATGTGCAAATGCTGTGCAGTAATGCTGTGTATCTCCTTTTCTTACTTGTGATTTTTGTAAGGGATTAAAAACATTATTATTATTATTATTATTACTATTATTGTTATTTTTGTTTTACTTTGCTCAGGTTAACATTAAGGATAAAGTCCTTGAACTGCTGATGTATTTTACGAAGCATTCAGATGAAGAAGTACAGACAAAAGCCATTATTGGCCTGGGTAAGAAATACAAACTGTTTTTATTATTCTGCTATCATAAACCTCCATGCATTCTAGCAGGACTTTGTGTATTTTTGTAGTGGCAGGGAAATTGTGTAAAGTTAAACTTCACTGTGTGTTTTGAGAAATTTCTAGACAAACGTAATCAAAGGGTTGCTAGTTGTGTGTGTCTGCAGCAGGGTAAATGCTTTTGACAGAGAATGCCTTTTTAATTTGTGTCCAAGTTCTAAAAAGCAGCGGATTTGTAACGTAATGGAGATGTTATTTTTTCAACAACATGGAAGTATACTATAGCTCCAAATCTAGCTTTTCAGCCTTCATGGCATGGTTAAAGAATAACTAGAAATGTCTTGAGCATTCTGAGTGTAGGACCAGGAGTCAAGGGAGCTCTTGCAGTTTATACCAAGTGAGGGAGATTCTGTGAGATTTTACTAGGCATTAAGATGATGCCATAGCCTAAAAATCACTGTTTGTTTGGGGATTTTGCTTGTATTTCAATTTTAATTAGGTGCTTTACTTGAAGGCTATTAGTATGGTCTCAATGACTTACAGTAGTGCATGAACTGCCATTGAGCGTTCTGCATCACATTCATCCTCTGCTCAAGGATAGAAACTGTACTTGTGAGAGAACCTTGTTTGGGCAGATAGGCCTTTGTATCCAAAACAGTTCAGTTCTCTCTCATGCATGTGAGCTTGCTATAGTTTAATTATGAGCTATAGTTTCACTATAGACAATAATTTGCCTCCTTATGCTGATATTTTGGTGGCTTTTTAGATGGCTCAGAGAGTAAGAACCAAGACTTATTCTTGGTGTGATATTCTGTGAGAAACTGTTTCAGGTAGCTGAACAGGATTAATGGCTTTAGAGCAGCTTCAGTTGCAGGAGCAATGCTACAGTGTTCTGGACTAACTGAAGTTTTCCTAATCACTCTCATCAAGGTGCTCAACACTTCCCATAGTTCAGTCCAATTTAATTGTTATCTGTAGGGTATTGCACTTGAGACAGAGGTCTGCCGGGCTAACCGCAGACGTGGTTACTGTACTCATGGATGCTGACAATAATGCATTAGCCGAAAATGCTGCTGAATTACAGACTGAACTGTGATCAGTGTGGGAAAAGAGGTGAAAGTAGGGATGCTTATCAGTAGGCTTCTTTCAGGTTTTTTTTCTTTCTGCCTTTAAGCACCTCAGTCTTCATTTTAGTTAAACCTCAGACAACTATTTTAAGTCATAAATTGATCTAATCTACATATGAGTTCCATTTGGGGATTAGCTGTTGTATGTGTGGAGATGTTGTATATAGGACAAAGTTCTACTTAACTGGTTGGTAGTTAAGCCGTGTTGTCAAGTCATTCAACATTTGTGTGCAGTAATAAGGTGAGAATGACTAGCAAAATATTTCAACCTTCTCACACAGTTAAAAGTGTCACACAAAGAAGATGTACTATCCTATCAGTAGTTATTAGTGAATCCTTTCAGTAAGGACACTTAACAGGTTTTGCATTTGCTTCGGTATATATTACTCTTGTTGAGCAATTATGCTTAACCATAAGTCTTCTGAGGTGCAGTTATGGCTATTTTCCCAATGTACCTGCAAGTCAGGTTGAGGATTTAAAATTTAGTTAGTAAATGTAGCTAAACCTCCAGGTATCTAACAGGCAGTATCTTACTGGGACAAGTTCAGTCCCATGTTTATCAAGATTATTACAGAATCACAGGGGTTGGAAGGGGCCTCTGGACATCAGCCGCCTGAAAGCCGTCCACCTGTGGTTAACCAGCATCAAACCTGCTGAAAGCAGGTTTCCTACAGTATTATTGCTGTCATGGCTGACAGAACTCCTTATAAGCTTTGGATGATGACCATAAGAAAAGGCAATTCTGTTTGGACTAGAAAATGCTGTGCTGTTGTAGGAATTGCAGCAGGATACGTTTCATACGTGTATTTTGAAGCAAGACTTAAATAATAGAAATACAGTATCTAGATGATAATAATGCAGAATATTTCCTCTTTTTCCCCCCTTAGGATTTGCATTTATACAACACCCAAGCTTAATGTTTGAACAGGAAGTAAAGACTCTGTACAACAGCATTCTTTCAGATAAAAATTGTTCAGTGAACTTAAAAATCCAGGTGTTAAAAAACCTCCAGACCTACTTGCAGGAGGAGGATACACGTATGCAGCAGGCAGACAGAGACTGTAAGTGTTGAGTTCTTCTGTGCTAATGAGTTCCTCTGTGCAAAATCTTAAGTTTCTTGCATACAATTACTATATATGTGAAGCACTTAAGATTGTTATTTATCAATAATATTGTACACAAAGTATCCTGGAAGAATTTTCAAAATTCATTATGTGCATAGGTAAATTGAGAAGTGTAGCTTATTATTAGCTTTCAAGATGTGTAAATCCTGGAAGCAATCCAGAGTACATAATTGCTTTGGTAATAATAATAATACTTTTCATCAAAATCTTCTCTGACGTTAATTTGCAGATACAAAATAAGAAATAATAAGATTTTTAAAATGAAAAATATTTACTAAGGAACAAGAGGTTAATTAAGGGCACGCCACTAGTTTTCTGAAAGAATATTTACCATCTGATTGTTCTGCTTTCCATGAGATCATAAAACTCATAAGATCGTAAAACCCTAAGCTGAAAGACAGCTGAAATGTGTATATATATAGTAGAGCTTAAATACCAGCATGTGTCAGTTAATGGCAAAGTAAATGATTATACTGTAGTGAGTGTGCTATTGATTTTGTCCTTTTTACAGGGAAAAAAGTAGCAAAACAGGAAGACCTGAAAGAAATGGGTGATATTTCCTCAGGGATGAGTAGTTCCATCATGCAGCTGTATCTCAAACAGGTCCTTGAGGCTTTCTTTCATACCCAGTCCAATGTACGCCACTTTGCTCTAAATGTCATTGCACTGACATTAAACCAGGGTCTCATCCATCCTGTTCAGGTATAGTAGGCTTTTCTGATAGGGAGGGTGGGTTGTTATTTTCAGAGGCTTTTACACTTGCTTGGTGAATTTCCAGATTTTCTTTTCCAGCTGTATTACAGTAATTTCTTATTGTAGCAAAGATGCTTTACAGAAAACATACTTGGAAATACGTGTTAGTTGATTAGCCAGTGAGATTCCAAATGTTATATTTTCTTGTCTTTGGATCAAGATGTAAAAGTCTAGCCAGTGCCTAAAAAGCAATTACAGGTCAACACTGGATCACATTACTTTTCTCTTATAAGTATAAATGTCAGGTGTATGCCAGGTCTTTTTTTTCTTTTGATTCTTCATACTGGAAACTGTCAGCTTGCCTCTATGTAAGTCCCCACATCCTCCAGTGTCCAAACTGTCTTCAGTCATAATTGCTATTATTCTTAGATAAGATTTTTATAATTATTTTTAATGCTACAGCCATCATGCATATTCAGTCGGAAGTGGTGTGGGTTTTTTAGAACACATTTTTCAGAGTTTCAGAGAAATAGGAATACTACCTGAAACCTTGCACAACTTACATCATTATTTATAATGCTTGCCTGTCTTGTATATTATACTCTTTGCTTGCAAAATGTAGACAGGTGGTTAAGTTGCATAGAACTTCCTATTCCTGTTCCTACAGTAGTCAGAGTGCAAGAAGAGTGTAGTGGAAGAACAAAGAGTGAGAAAGAGGTGATACAATGACTGAATAATCATTTCATTTGTTTTTCAAGTGTGTGCCATACTTAATTGCTATGGGCACAGATCCAGAGCCCTCTATGCGAAACAAAGCTGACCAGCAATTGGTGGAAATAGACAAAAAGTATGCTGGGTTCATTCACGTAAGTAATTCTAATTTAAATTTTACAGAATACTATTTATTGATGGTTTAACTTGAACATGCCTCAGCTGCAGAAAAAGAATATAAAGGAACAAACAATAACTATAAGTAGTTGTAAAGAAGATACTGACTCTTTCCCCTGCTCAAAGATTTCTGTTACTATAAAGTATGTATTAGAATATAACAATTTGGAGCATCTGTTCCTGTCTAAAATTTCCTTTAATTCATAATTCACAGTGTTTTCTTCACTGAATAATAAATAAGAGAGTTTATTTTATAAGAGGTAAGGACAGATGTTTCATAATGTTCTACAACAACTTATCTGTATCAGTAGACTAGGGAAAAGAACACCTTGTTCAAAGTAGAGGTCCTTAGTGTAATATGCATTAGAATTTTTAGAGCACTGAGGCTTTATGAAATTTAATTTATCATAGGGAGCAGAGGAAGGTGTTTAGAACTGGGGGATCTTGCTAAAGGAAAATCTGAGGGCTAAGTGAGGACTTGTGGAGTTGTAGCGTAGTGCCATTTGTTCTGTTTAAGATGTGAAACAGAACTGCAGAACCCTTACCTTATTGCAGAAGATTCCATTCTTGGTTCAGGATGTGTTCTACATTATGGAAGTTCCCAAATCTGCTTGTATTCCACTGAGATTGGAACATTGAACTGTTCGTGTAGTGCAGTAGGTGAAAGCAAACAGATTAGATATGCTCTGTAGGCAGATCTGATATAAGACAATGTATACACAAGGAGATAATTACATTGAAGAGAAGCAGAGGGGATATGAGGGCAGTTGGATATGCAGCCTACCTAAAGATTCAGTCTGTTCTGAAACTAGAACAGCAGCCTCTAAGTAAGTAAAGTCAGCTGGAAGTTCTATGATATATGCAAAAATATCTCATTTTTTGTTTGTTCCTTGGCACAAATGTGCGCTCAGTATTAGTTTCATTACCATTGACATAAGCATACATATTTGGTAAAATATTCTATTAATGTGTGAACATTTCTGTACTCTTGAAAGCAGTTTAAATTGGAATACCAGGTTGTATTTGGTAAGCAGATTAGCTGTGTATTTCTAACGTAGAATGAATGATGAAAGCATTTCACAAGACATTTTAATCTCTACCACAAATTCTGTTTTAATCTGTTTACCAGCTCAAGAGGTAGTACCACTTCAGGGAATATTTGAAAGTTAAGTTTCAGATAAGCAGCCACGTAAAAGGAAATAAGCTAAAAGATGCTAGCGGTTTCTGTGAACAGACGTTTGTTTAATTTCTTGTTTCAGTTTTACTTCTTGAAAGCAAATTAAATAAAATGACTACTTCTCCATTTCAGATGAAAGCAGTGGCTGGTATGAAGATGTCTTACCAGGTGCAACAGGCAATTAATACCTGCCCAAAGGATCCTGTAAGAGGATTTAGACATGATGAATCATCCAGTGCATTGTGTTCACACCTGTACTCTATGATTCGAGGGAACCGCCAACACAGACGAGCATTTCTAATTTCTTTACTCAACCTCTTTGATGATACTGCAGTAAGCATCACCTATCGTTCACTTCAAAAGCAATTCAAATATAACATTGCAAGCTGAAATTCTCCTTTCACACTGTATTTTTATGACATAATTATCAACAACTTTATTTCCCTACCATGTTTTGTTTTGCTTTGCAATATGAGGTATTTATCTCTAAAACAGAATGCAATTCTTACTTTTGCATTGTTCTGTATCTTTCTGTATTCCACTTTGGATTGATCAGAAATAACGTATATGTTTGGTAAGGTATGGCTACATCTTGCATATATTCTTTAAAGTGGAATGGGAAGTATCTAGAATAAAATTTGTGATCACATTTTTTGCTCAAGACTGTTAGGAACACAGGACAAGTGTATGAATCTTATGCATTTGTATGTATATTTATATATATGTACACTTACATCATTTTTTTTTTTTTATAATTTCCAGAAAACAGAGGTGAATATGCTCTTGTACATAGCAGACAATCTAGCCTGTTTTCCTTATCAAACACAGGAAGAGCCACTGTTTATAATGCATCATATAGACATTACACTATCAGTTTCTGGTAGCAACCTACTACAGTCATTTAAAGAGGTATGTGGCTTTAGATTTAATCTATTTCTTACAGTGGCAACGTAAGCTTCTCTATAATTTGGTTGATTTTTCACTAAGTATTTTTGCAGCACTACTTTGTAACCATTAGTTGAAAAACAACCCCTTTCTGTTCTGGCCTGGATCTGGAAGATACTAATTAAAAACTTTCCTGTTTATGTTATTAAAAAAGAATGAAGATTTTTGAGATATTAACACTGAATATCTATAATTCTCTAGTATTTCCAACTAATAATAAGTTGCATGACCTTGGAAGCTCTTGAACCTGAATCACTTTGAAATGATGATTTATTGTGGTTTTTTTAATAATAATCCAGTTTGCTATTTAATTTGTTTTGTTGTTAAGTAGCTGATGGTGTTTTCATTTGTATTACCTGAGAGATCTGAATTACATTGTTTGCTACAAGAGAAGAGCGCACAGAATTCAGTTGCATAAGGTGGCATATAAGATCCCCAGTCGTGGTACAGAATTTATTGTTAAGAGAATACAAAACACTGTAAGAAAAAGGCCTCTGTTTCTCAAAGACTTAAGTGTCTTCTTTTCCTGGGCAACTTTACCAGTAAATCTGTTATGTCCAAGCTGTTTGGAAGCAAACCTATTTCAAGAATTTCCAGTCTGGCCGCTGAAGTATAAGTCAGAGCTGATGCCTGGAAACTATTTTGAATTCTCAGCAGACAAAAGTTAACTTTTAATCCTCTAGAATAAGACAGTACATTCTTCAAATCAGGCATCAGCGTGTAGCACCCAGCACAGTGAGGATGAGATCCTGATGGGGGACATCTTAAGTTCTGTGTTATGAAAAATCATAGTATGTGCAGAAATAATGCAGGTTTGAGACTGTAGATCTACAAGTAGAACTGATTTCTAGTAGCACTGTATTATTACTTAGTGCTTCTTGTAAAAGCAGTGTAATTAATGTCATAGAATTTTGTCAGAAGAAAGGATTAAAAACAGCTTGGACTACTCTGTACCTAAGTACATACCGAAATATATCTAATGCACAAAAATGATATGCAGGTGACAGAAAAAATATTTCCTGGTTTATTGCATTCTGCCCTGTAATGCATTTTTTTGGCACTGTTAACAAATTTCAGCAATCTTTTTAAGACTGCAAAAAGTGTAGTCTTTGGATACTTATTTTTTTCTTGTGGGGAAGGAAGGGGTCAATTGAGTATCTTTTTGCCATAAATGACTTCAATCTTTGAGTATTGAATTATGAATTAATAACATTCTTTGGGGAATTCATGCTGATCGCAGCCAGTGATGATTTTGGAAAGATTTTTTAGAAAATTGCATGATGCTACTTTACCCTAATTTTGAAATGTGTGTTAATTTCTCTGTCACACAGTCTATGGTGAAAGACAAAAAAAAGGAAAGAAAGCCTTCATCAGATGAGGAGACTGAGAGTGACAGTAACAGTGGTAGTGAGAGCGAAAGTGAGGAGGAAGCTTCTAAGCCTCGGAGGTTACGGAAACGAGTAGACTCTGATTCAGATTCTGATGAAGAAAACGATATAAATGCTGTGATGAAATGTTTACCAGAAAACTCAGCTCCTTTAATTGAATTTGCAAATGTCTCCCAAGGCATATTACTACTTTTGATGCTGAAACAGCATTTAAAAAACCTCTGTGGATTCTCTGATAGGTAAGGATACTTAGATAATTGTCTGATCTTGTCATGTAATGAGTTTTTGTAAGGATTAAATTTGGACATTTTTTAGAAAATTGATTGTAACTAAGTAAAAGCAATAGATTTTATAAGAAAGTAAAAATGTAACAAGTTGAATATAATGAAACAAATTTTGGCTTAGAAAAAGCTATGATTTCATTTTTTGTCAGGATGTCTATTGTATATGAAGTGATGAAAATTTAACTACTTATGTAGTACAATTTTAAAATTTTTCCCTAAAATTGTTTTGGAATTTTCCTTAAAAGCTTTTCTCTCATTTCCCTTAAACAGTAAAATTCAGAAATATTCTCCATCTGAATCTGCAAAAGTTTATGATAAAGCGATAAACAGGAAGACAGGAGTGCATTTCCATCCAAAACAAACTCTAGATTTTCTGCGGAGTGATATGGCTAATTCCAAGATCACTGAAGAAGTGAAGAGGAGTATAGTAAAACAGTACTTAGATGTAAGTAAAGTTGCTTGACAAGATATCTAAAACTCTTCTAAGCTAGCTAACACAGTACAAACTTGAAAGAAGAAGCTCATGGATTGGATGAACATTTCAAAATATTGTATTCCTGGTAACCTGACGCGATGCTATGATACCACAACTTCCGTTCAGGAAGCTTAGTGAGATTATCTTTCGAAGTCCTCTAATAAATTTAAACACAACAGAAAATCATTTAAACTAAAGGATATTAATCTTTACAAAGTATTTTCTAACTTCTGGTATCTATCCTCTGTACCTTTCCTTTGTAATTTGTTCACTTTGACCCTGACCACCTGCATCAGAGGAACAGAGACCAGATCTAGTGAATTTACCTTTTCTTTTTCTTTCTTTTTTTTTTTTTGGCATTTCTTTAAAATATTAACTACAGAAAACTTACAAATTATGGAAACATGAGAAGAAAACTTTAGATATCCAGTAGAAAACGAGAGGAAAGATGCCAAAAAAACACAAGCTGTTGAAGTTTGAAGTTTCCTGTTGTTTCACCTTGTTTTCTTACATTTCCGTTTGATTTTATTTAATGTAGTGTCATATAGACAAGTATTTTTAAAGTTACAGCGTAGACTAATCTGGGTGGTTTCTTTTAGTTCAAGCTCCTTATGGAACATTTGGATCCTGATGAAGAGGAAGAAGATGGAGAGGTGTCAGCTAGCACAAATGCTCGAAACAAAGCAATTACCTCGCTGCTTGGAGGAGGCAGCCCTAAAAACAATGCAGCTGAGACAGAGGACGATGAAAGTGATGGGGAGGATAGAGGAGGAGGCACTTCAGGGGTGAGGCGGAGGAGGAGTCAACGTATTTCGCAGCGTATTACGTAAAATGATTTTTATGTGCTTATAAATGTCAGTCTATTATATTAAATGTACACCAAGTAATGTAATCCACATGAAAGAAAGCATTTTGTAGATAGAGATTCTCTACTTAACCGTTTATACAACTTTTGTAGAAAGTTTAACAGAAAAGACAATAAAAAAAAAAAAACAAACTAGAAAATGAGATTTATCCAGTATAAAAAGTTATTAATTTTCTTTTGGAATGTACTGTGTGTTATCCTTTTTATTGTTGCCAAGTTTTTATGTAGCTTTATGATTCATGTGTATATATAATTTTATATATCATTAAGAGATAAAGACACGGGTACAAATTAAGAGTATGTGGTTTTACAAGGATATGTTAACCCCTTGGCGCTGGCGGTCGCGGTGCGTCTCATTGCCGGCAATGGAATGTGTGCCGGGAAATCCCAACTCCCGGCGTCAAGGGATTAAAAGCAATAAAAGCAATAATTTCACTAAAGTTCTTTTGTGTAACACTTGGTCTTTTTTCCCCCCAATGTTTTAGTCATTGAGAA
>WBMW01001872.1:32194-39694 GCA_013396635.1 Penelope pileata | reverse complement strand
CTTTCTTTTCTTTCTTTTCTTTCTTTTCTTTCTTTTCTTTCTTTTCTTTCTTTTCTTTCTTTTCTTTCTTTTCTTTCTTTTCTTTCTTTTCTTTCTTTTCTTTCTTTTCTTTCTTTTCTTTCTTTTCTTTCTTTTCTTTCTTTTCTTTCTTTTCTTTCTTTTCTTTCTTTTCTTTCTTTTCTTTCTTTTCTTTCTTTTCTTTCTTTTCTTTCTTTTCTTTCTTTTCTTTCTTTTCTTTCTTTTCTTTCTTTTCTTTCTTTTCTTTCTTTTCTTTCTTTTCTTTCTTTTCTTTCTTTTCTTTCTTTTCTTTCTTTTCTTTCTTTTCTTTCTTTTCTTTCTTTTCTTTCTTTTCTTTCTTTTCTTTCTTTTCTTTCTTTTCTTTCTTTTCTTTCTTTTCTTTCTTTTCTTTCTTTTCTTTCTTTTCTTTCTTTTCTTTCTTTTCTTTCTTTTCTTTCTTTTCTTTCTTTTCTTTCTTTTCTTTCTTTTCTTTCTTTTCTTTCTTTTCTTTCTTTTCTTTCTTTTCTTTCTTTTCTTTCTTTTCTTTCTTTTCTTTCTTTTCTTTCTTTTCTTTCTTTTCTTTCTTTTCTTTCTTTTCTTTCTTTTCTTTTCTTTCTTTCTTTTCTTTCTTTTCTTTCTTTTCTTTCTTTTTCTGCTTTGTTTTGTTTAAATTTAATTTGTTTTGTTTAAATTTGTTTGGTATTTATTAGAATAAAATCAGTGAAATTATAATTAATAGGAACCTGATGTCTAAATTTGTCGTAGTTGAGAGGACTTGGACTATTACCACACTGTGTGATATGCCAAAGGGCGTTCGTGCTCCTTGATGGAATCTGTTGGCTATAACATAATATAGACTAATAAAATAGTTATAGGTAATTAAATAAATTGAATGAGGTTCTCACTAGTTAAGAGTTGCATTCTCCTCTTCTGTACTATCCGTAGTAAGATTTAGTGTTGGTTTGCCTATCACAAACATTCAGATTACTTGCTGTGAAAGGAAAAGGTAGCAGAGATCTTTGTTGGGAAACAAATTCCTGTTGGTTGTGTAACATGGGCTGACGATTTTCAGCAATACAGAACAGCCCGAGGCTGCAGTTCTAGCTGGTGCAGCCCTCGGCCTCTGAGTTAGCAGTCATGGCTTCACCAACGTTAACCGTGGTATTGGCAGCAGCACGTAGCGAGATAAAGGGTCTTACTACATTGATTTAAAAAAAAAAGAAAAAAAGGTGCTGCGGTGCAGTCATTGCTAACAATAACAGAATTTTACTGCTTTGTTTCGGCACAGATTTGTAGTATTTTTTCACTGTATGGCTCTAGATTTTTACACGCGTAACTATAATAATTATTGAATTTTTTATTCTTCCTGCTTTCTCCCTTTGTGTACAAGTTCTGTACCTGGAAACTTCTTGTGATACCTTGCGTAACAAAGGGACATTGTCAAGCTTTTAGGATTAACACTAGCCATATTGTACTTTAAGAAAACATGGACACTTCCACAATCTAAATGAGAATGAGATGGTTATTTTTAATCTTCCACCTCAGTACTGTAAAATTCCAGAATAATTCTTGAATATTTTCATTATCTGCAGCTATAAAAGATCACAATAGTTTTTGACAAAACTTTTAATTACAAATAAGTATTTTTTTAAATGATTCAGTAATGCCCTTTTGTATTTTTGAGGTTCTCTATTGCTTATATCAATTACTAACATGTATAAACGACAATATTCAGCATAAGTATTTTAGCGAGGTGTGGCCATTAAAAAGCTATTTGCAATTTTAAAATCTGAGTCAAACCTTAGCCTTTGTTTTGCCGTTGTGATGTCATTAGTGAGAATATTGTCAACGTGGAATCGAGTTGTGCTAAACACCATACACGAAATACCTTGTAGCTTTAACATCAAATAGCTTGTAGCACTGAAATAGTTCTTAAACGTGTTTGTGGCTTGTGACAAAAGGTTTGTAATGGAGTCTGACTCATCTGGTGCTAGTTAAACAGCAGGACATTCTGCCTAAATGCAGGTGTTGATGTTGCAGGTTATGGAATGGATCAGTTCAACTGATCCGTACTGTAAAGCTGATGCATTTTAACTCCAAGCCCCGCGCAGGTATCGGTGGAGTTAAGTTCAAACAAACACCTACTGCTTTTTGGTCTTGCGCCCTACGCTCAAGTCTCACGCACTAGAAACAGCAAGAACTCAAGGCACAAGTGCGGTACCTTAGCTTGCTCCCACCCACTGAAGAGCCACACCGTAACTGTACAAGTGTTTCCATATCCCTTGAAGAATTTGTCATTAAAGTACTGAGTTGTAATGGTTAGGTGAGTTCTGAATGTAAGTAGTGAGTTTTTAGATTTCATGGTTCCTTGACTAAATATTAAAGTGTTACTGTTATATACAAATAAATTCATAGTATTTTCATATTTCATTTATTTAAAATAAATGTTTGAAGAGTTCAGTTTGGACCTTTCCAAAATGACACTTGCAAGTTTTTATCCAAAAATGCACGTACACTTTGTTAAACCCATTCTTATTGTGCTCGTAATGCTCAAATTACGCCTGAGTCACCTGCCAGGCATCCAAGAGATCCATTTTTGGATTATTCTGAGAGAATTATTGCCATTCTATTCTCCATCCATAGGACATAGTTCCATCATTTCTAATTTCTACATGGTTCAGATGTGCTGTTTCCCACTTGATGTTGGACCTCCCTGTGTTGGGAAGGAGTTGTTTCATTGACAACCATCTAACTGCATACACCATTTTTCGGATACTGAGTTGTAAAATGTCTCTTCCAAACATCTTCAAAAAACCCCTTAGCCTTTGGGTTGGTTTTGAGGGGACTGAGGGGGTGAGGGAGGCACCCTGATCTTGTGTGGAACAGCATAGCTCGGGCAGCCCGACAGCAGTTTAGAATCAGAACCATTAAGGTTGGAAAAGACCAACATCAGTGGCTGTGCGAGGGTGCGATGTGCATTTTAGCAATCATCTCTTCAGGCAGGGGCATCTACAACACTGGAGTTGTCACAGTTACAGCCCGTGACTCAGTGGCAAGTATTTCTCAGTATTTCAGTGGCTATTGAAAGAAACTTACTGTTTTCACTTTCTGAATAATCGTACTTGCAAAGCTGTGTTGAGCAAGTACCCCCGTTCCTAAGTGCCAGGAACATAGAGCTGCTCTTCACCCACCACCCCTGCAGTGATCTGACTGCTGAGCAGGATGCTGGCCCTGCTTCTGCAGTGCAGCCTGTCTTTTGGAAATCAGTTACGAGCACCAAACGCATTGCATGGGACAGTCCTTCAGCTGCTATCTGTGGGTGTAATCCTTGCCCTCCTTCCTCCACTCTTACTTTTTTGTGAATCAGCTCATTTGCAATGCACTCCCACATTTTCCTGCCCAAAAGAGCTTCTGAATTTTTTAACTATTATTTCCTACTGCAATACTCTGTCCAACAGAGAACTACAGAGTTTGTTGGAAACAACCCAAGTCTGTCACTGCAGTGGATTAGTCTTCACAAACACAAACTGAAGACACACGTCCTTTAGACTACAGCTTTTTTTCTGTCTCGTTTTTCTCATTAGGGTTATGCTTACACAGAGTAGTACAGAACCTGAAATGCACTTAAATTCCTGCAAGCCAGAAACACGTGCTGAGGTGAGTTCAATGCATTTCTACTTCCTGCCTGCAGCACATGTGCTGTCAGCACAGACAAATGATGTGTGAGGACTCCTTGCGAAAATCCAGTCATCTCAGGTTCACTGGAAAACTTTTTATTCTGGAGGCTTTTGCATGGAGATGGACTTTCAAGTTGGAGGTCAGGCCCAAACATAACTGATCCAATGTATCCTTGCAGTTCTGAGCAGTGATGCCTCATCTCCAAACGCAAATCTGCAGTTCAGACCCGTGTAACACCAAGCTGTCTGTGATTTGGATCACTCATCAATTCTTCTTAGTCCAAAATTACTGGTTGGAAAAAAAATAATAATAATTTTCTAAAGCGCAACAGCTGCTCATGATTTCTTTTTTTAAATACAATTTTCAGTTCTGACCAGCTCGGAGTGTAAAACTCAAAATTTTAACCAAAGATTATTTTAGAAATTAGTCCATCAAAATCAACATCTGTGGTGTTTTGATTAATGTTGTGTTCTGGAAAGGCAGAAAATTATTCCTTAAACAATTTGTTCCTCCAAAGACTCTGTACACTCTGCTCTTAAAGCATCAGTGGTATTTTAAACCAAAACATCACAAGGAATTATTTCCTGAACTAGAAATCAGCTTTCTTTTGACCATTCTGCTCTACTTGCAAGAGGATTTCTCTTCATCCCGTACTGAGTTTCCTTTGAACCGCCAGCAGTTGTCACTGCATTCAGCCTGTTTTCAGTCATCCAGACCAAACCTCAGTTTTTTTCCAGACCACTCGAAGTTTTGGCATGCAGAGTCTTCCTCACTCTCTTTGTCCAGAGTAGGACTGGGTGCTCCGTAGTTGGCTTCAGCTTCCCTGGCTTCAGCTGCAAATGAAACCCACTCGGAGAGGCCACTTCAGCGTCACAAGAAATATTTTTAGGCGTGCACAGTTGGTCATCACGTTGTATTTTTTCTCAAAAGGTCCTTCTTGAGTATTTTGTGAAGTTGCCTTCCTTCTATTTCTTGCCTCGTTATGCATCAGAAAAAGAAAAAACGCTGTTCTTTTAGCTTACTTAAAAATATCCCAGCTGAGCGTCAGGGCAGTTTGCTGATGCCTTACATAAAGCTGTGTGATAAGGCTTCAAAAGCAAGCTTCAGGCTGTATTTATTGTGTGAGTAGTAATCTATTTAGAAAAAAAAAATTCTACAAATTAATTTTTCTTAAAAAAAAGAATTACAAATCGTAGCACAGACTTCATCTTCTGCACATATGGTGGAGCCAACTACAATTTTTTGGTCATTTTGAAGCCCATGTAGGATCCTTACACGAGCCTGTCCCACAGCTAAACACGTTCTGTTCCTCCTCAGAAGGTGCGAGCACGGCTGAAGAGCTGAGGAGCACGGCTACGTTTCCCGGGGTGCTCCCCATGAATGACACCTCCTGTTCGTTCTTTAATGAGGCAATGCTTTTGGAAACAAAGAATATATGCCAGACCCATGTGTCTTAGGCTGTTTTTCCACGTAGTTTGACATGACTTTGTAGCCCTCAGTTCAAACATCTCAGCCACAGCCTTGACAAAGAGCCAGACTACTGCAACATTAAATATGACGATGTGTACCTAACATCTGTCAGTGAGAGGTAAGTACCGTTTTATTCTTGTCCAACTGGTAACAAAGATTCCACATTGAAGAACAAAGATTATCAAAGTAGAATCTTTTCATTTCTGCAGCTTTCTCTTTCTCCTCTTCCTGTTTTAATTCTACTGCACGCTTGTGGGGGGGTTGGCTGGTGATGGGTGTCTTTTTTCTTCTTTTTAAACTTTCTGACTGCAACTACCAAAGAGCCTAAAAACTAAACCATATATTAGGATGTTGCATGCACAGAAATAAAGTACAGATCATTCAAAAAACAGTTTCAAATAGACCTTACAGAAAGGATATCTACATTAAATTTTCTAAGCCCGTGTTTAGAAAATGTAGATGTAACTCAATTGACTCATCTTATGCTCAAAGCCGTAAAGCTTCCATACCTGGGAGTCAGATGCAAACAATTTGATACTAGACTGGCAAAGTAAATTTCAGTTTCTTCAGGTGGAACTCAAGGAAAGTGCGACTGAGCTTTAGGAAGAGGGAAATTGCTGTAGCTCATGTCACATAAGCAGTTCTAAACAGTGTCTACTCACCTGAACCTCAGCTGTGTTTTTAAAGACACTTTTCTTCCATTTCTATCAGATTCTTCTGAATAGTATGCAGAATATATATTCTACTTCCTAATTTTTGCTCCTCTGTATTTTCTTAACTAATTGATGCTTGCAACTTGATGCAGTTGACCCCTTTCAAAACATACTCTATATTTGGTTTATGTCCGGAGTGCTTTGGTTAACAAACAGATAAATGTGAAGTTCTGTCATGAAAACAAGGCGGTACGCTATTAATAAACTTTGCGCTTCTTTTCTTTCTCTGCATCTCTCCCCAGCAGACACCCAGAGCTGATCTCTCACTATGGATAACCCTAGGAAAGAGTACGATAAAGCTGTATATACAGACACCCCTTCCAGTTCAAGGTCCAGCTGAATGCGAGGTGCCATGTGTCTGCTCCTCCTTTCACGGGTGGACATCTCTTAATTTTTCTGGCAGGACCAGTGGGTACTTTTCTCACAGAGAACTATGCTACTGCTGTCGGTGGCTTTGCCAGAAGTGCTCCTGTTTTGCTTTCCTTTTAATACCTCTGCCAAGTCTTCTGGGTATCCTCCAAAACCTGCGAGCTTTTCTGCTGTTTCAGGAGAGGAAGAAGCGCTTCCACTCGTCTAGGCATTGCGGGACTTAGTCATGCGGGTATCAGCACAGCGCCGGAGAACCACTGTCCCCAAAGACCCATTAGTTCCTTGGAAAACTGCCATGGGGAAGCCCCGGCTGCGTGAGCCTGATGATCAATGAGAAGTAAAACTGCTGCCTTCTTGGCAGCAGGAGGAGGAAGAGGCTTTTGTGAATCAGAATATACAACTACAGAACTCACCGGTGGGCAGCAGCAGAGGGGAAAATCACGGAGGAAAAGAGAGCCTAGAGGAAACCTGTCGAAGGAGTACCAGACTGCAAACGATTGGGAGGATATAGCGAAACAGGTAAGAGACAGTGAGGGAAAAAAAAAGATGGTAAATGTGAGACATTCAAAACAAAACAGCAAAAAGGAAATAAGTAACTTGGATAAAGAAGGAAAATCATTTTTACCAACTAGTTGTTTTCCAAAGTTTCAGCTTCTGGAGTTTGGTGCTTGCAATTACATTTATATATTCTTTGCAACTTATATTTCAACCCTCCAAGAGAGGCTTACAAAGCATTCATCCTGAAAAGCTCAGAAAACAGTAAGGCAACTAACACACAGAAGAGACGGGCTTTGTAAATACAGTGGCACCTCACCTCCCTGTGGAATTCATCCATGTGGAGATAACGGCACCCGCTGACATTCACTGATGCTTGCTGAACATTTATGGAGACCAAACTGTGGCTGTGAGCGCGGTGAGGGGTGGCGGTGCGCTTCTGCTGTGGTGACAGCGGTCACATCTGCTGGTGCAGACTGTAACGAGCGCGGCACGCAGGCTCTTGTTCACACTGGTGACAATGGATGGCTAATGGTGGTGACTATGTTGAAAAAGTGTTTTGTAATTGAGCATTTGCTCGATCAAGTGATGTTACTGTGCTCTTTGTATCTGTTGTAGTTTCCATAGAAATAAATAGGAGGCATTTATTTCAGAGCAACCTGTGTTGTTTATGGCCTCTGAACATACACGGGATTGATCTACAAAAACCTGGTGGTAGCTAGAAGAGCTCTAACAAGACAGTATTGTACAGAATGGATGAACAGCCTTTTTTTTTTTT
>WBMW01001872.1:0-32171 GCA_013396635.1 Penelope pileata | reverse complement strand
TTTTTTTTTTAATCTCAGTAAGTATTTGCTCTTAGGAGTGTTTTATACAGATGTCTGTATTTACTTTACGAAACTGTTTTAAGAGTTGTGCAAACTGCAGTACAGATAAGCTGGGTTGGAAATACTATGGTAATGCATGTACATATGTTCAGTGGGTGCACAGTAGTAACAGTGCTCTGCATGTAAATCACTTTACAGCAGAAACTAATAAACTAATAAACTTTATTAAATCAGTTTATCATTCAGTTAGAGAATTAACTTCATCAAAAATGGTGTTAAATATTTCTGAAAGTAAATGGTTGTGCAGTGCTCTTAACTGACTTAAGACATGGGAAACAAGCTTTCAGTTGAGGAATTAAATTTCATCCAGGCAAGAATAAACAATGAGAGTTTCTGTGCTGATTAAGAAGATAACCAATAAAAGCCAAAACACATTTAAGTAAAAGTGATTATTTATAAAAACAAAACACCAGCAAATGTTTAGCAAGTGCACAGTGACTGATGAATTTTGTTCATGTATCTTCCACATCAGCTACCATAGCCTCAACTGCATCCCAGTCCAGTCTGCTGAGGATACTTCCTGTGCTTTCAGAAATACCGTCAGTGTCATTAGCGGCAACAGGAGAGAAACCACCGGTATGAGGTGCAGAGCCCTATTGGAGAATAAGAAGAGCTGAAACATCGTGCATCATTCAAGAACAAGACCCCTGTGCAGCCACTGGAAATGTTCTTGCTCTTTTCAAACATGACCCAATCAAGTTGTGTGTCTAGCATTTAACATATACATAAGGTATATGTATTATGTATTCTGCAACAAGCACAAGTTACATTCTTGTTTACATACTCGCTAGGATCTTGTGCCTGGACAGACAACCTGCCCATACAGTTGCTATAGACAACAAGCACTTGCAAGGCCCTCAGGAACTACTTTACTTGTGAGGACACAGTTTAGCTCTGTTGAATCACCATCAGTCCCCTCTGCTTCTGTCCCACCCACACACTCTAAACTGAGAACCACAATTTCAATACAGAAAAAGTAAGCAAAGGACTGGTGTTAAAACAGCAGATATTGTATCACTCCTAGAATACATGGACCTCTTACCTGAAACAAGGGGTCATGACTCTCCTGAAGTATTCTTTGGATATCATCAGGCATATTCCAAGGACTTTCTACATCTCGATCAGTCTCATGATCAAGAACTTCTGTCTGTACTGCTGTAGTAACAGCTTGAGGCATTTGTTTTGATATTCTGCTGACCCTGCACTCCATAGCTGAGGAGAAAACAAGCCAACCACAACAGTAACATTTCTTGCTATTTTCTTCTGCATGTCTTGAAACTTCCCCAAGAACAGAAGCTCCAAGTTCTAAGAAATTAAACTGTGTAAACAGATGTAAAACCAGCATGCCTTCTTATCCTGAACTGAGGTGGGGCTGTGGCTAGAAAATGCTGCTAATTCCTTCAAATGTAACTCTCTGGGACTGTCTCCCCATGGCAGAGCATGCAGTTGAACAGAACCATGGTCCTGTAGTGCAGTTCCTCAGAAAGAACACCTTCCCTGTGAGGACAGGCTGAGAGAGCTGAGGCTGTTCAGCCTGGAGAAGAGAAGGCTCCAAGGTGACCTGACAGTGGCCTTTCACTGTCTAAAGAGGGGCTACAAGAAAGGGGAACAGACTCTTTAGCAGAGTCTGTGGTGACAGGACAAGGGGGAATGGGTTCAAACCAAGAGGGGAGATTTAGGCTGAATATAAGGAAAAGGTTTTTATGGTAAGGGTGGTGAAGCACTGGAACAGGCTGCCAAGAGACGTGGTGGATGTCCCATCCCTGGAGACATTCAGGGTCAGGCAGGAGCAGGCTCTGAGCACCCTGATCTAGCTGTAGGTGCCCCTGTACATTGCAGGGTAGTTGAAATAGATGATCTTCAAAGGTCCCTTCTAACTCAAACAATTCTATATTATTATTTGAAAGGGGACTAAAACTACATAAATCTTGGATTTCAAAAATACATGCATCTTAGAAGACTCAGAATTCTAGTGAAACTCTTAGCAGTGATGAGGCATATTGGACATGAGATCAGAGATACATCAACCTGTATTTTTTAGAATGAGTTTAAAAAGAGAGTGTGTGAAGAGAATTTTTCATAGGTGTAGAGGTGAGTGCAAGACTGCCTAGCTGCTTAGCACTGCTTCTATCCCTATCTTGCATTGCTAACTGAAATAACCCGATGTTTGGCTAGCCAGGTCGGTTCTCTATTATACCACTATCATAACTAGTGTAAGCCAAAATGGAATCAGCCCACAGTAAGTCCTAACTTTCAGACTTAGGAAATTCTTTCCTCAATCTTCTTCTGTCTGCTCAGAAATTCTACTCTTTTAATCAAGAGACTTTGATTAGGAAGAAATATTTGTCTGAAGAAACTCTTCTGTGGATACAGACCTATGCAAGCAGGCATAAAGGAAAAAGGATCACAAAAAAAAATATATTTTTTTTAAAAGCAAGTTCACTTCAATTCTTCTAGTAACATTATGACAAAATAATGCCTTAAACAGTTACTCTATAGACAAATAAAAAATATAGTTCCTACTTTAGAGAGCTCAGAAAGTAAGCAGGATAGAAAGGTAAGGAAGTGGCACAATACTTGAGTACTGTAATGGTAACGTTCTGTGGGTTTTAGTTGGTAAAAGAGAGCTGAGTGTCATGACTTTGTAATGCTTGCTTCAGGGAATCACAGAAATCCAGCATGTTTGCTTCAGGAACCTTGAAACTGCCACCTGTCTAAAATTTTTCAGTAAGTTAATAGAGGCAATTCAAATATTTCATGAGTCCCCAATAAAAAAGGTTTTTATGCGGCAGAAGGAAGAATGTTTACTCTTCTAGGCTAAGGCTGTATCTGAAGTCTGTGTTGCATGAATTCCATCCAGACATATACATGTATCTTATTTTTCCACCGCATTATGCAGCTGCGCAGAACTACATCATTGTTTTTTGCAACTTATAGCACCTGGAATTAACAGGATAGTTTGCAGTGTTTCTCATTCTTCCTCTGACAGTATTTTTCTGTAAAAGCATAGAGCCACTTCCTGGAAATACAAAGAAAGCACTTCCAGTGTTAGATGCAGTAAGTTAAATCTACTCAAAGATGCTTCAAAATTTTCATCTATGAGCTTCCTTCCTGGACTGCACAGTATTCTTGCTGCAGCAAAATTAAGCTATCTTGGGTTTAGAAAGAGATAAGAAAAGGTAACTCTCAACATTTGATACACCAATGATAGCACATCTGCAAAATCTCCAGGATATGAAACCACCAGCACTGTTGAGTCTGACTTTCTACATGGGTATTAAAACTCCTCCCTCCCAAAAGTCCAGTAGTAAGTATCACAAGATGCTTTCATTAACAAAGTTCTGTTCTTACCCCTGGAGTGTGTTAAACCAAGAGCTGGGGTGAAATGATGTCCTTTTTGGCCAGAGCTGGGTTTGGCAGCAGTTCTTCTCCTTTCTGCCAGAACACAGCTGGTTGGATTCCCTCTACAGCAAGGAAAAACAAGTGAAAAAAGACAAAAAAACAACAGAAATCCAAATATTTACCACATACTTTCCATACAAACTGCATCTCGCAGAGCATATTCAAAAAAGGCAGGAAGGCCACGGAAAGCACCTACAGCCTAGCTAGCTAAAGATCAACTTCACACAGTCCTCATTGGGCCACTAAGCCACACTACATTCCAAAGTGCTGGCAATCACAGCGAAGAGGAATCAAATTGGCTTTATAAAGAACCAGTTTAACTCCAATGAAAATATTATTACTCAGAAGTTACTGCCACTCCTAATGTGGCTTTCTGCACGACTTCCCTTAGTGCTCCTGGTTATATCAGGGCTGGTACCTTTAAACTGCCCTTAGACACCAGTAGGCTGTGTACAGCACTGCACTCAATTGACTGATCTATCTTGGAGTGTTATCTATTAAAAAAAATGCAGAAATATTTAAGTTCGGAAGTTACAAGATTATATCGTACCCAGTTCCTCTACTACTCTGGAAAACAAAGTTGTAAAGGAAGAAAAAGGATGCTGCAATATACAACGAGATTATGTATGGGTGACATTGAAGTCATTAAGGAAAATAAATTTACCAATCTGTAATACTCAAATACCACCATCTCCTCAGAAGGGAATAAGCACTAAAGTGCAAAAGAAAAAGTTAAACCTTAGGGAATTAAAAAAATTGATTTCTTAAATTAGGAAGTAAATCTGGACTATTCTAAACACTAGTTTATTCTATATGTGTGCAGAGTAGTATTTGTATTTGCTTCTTGCTTATTATTACTAGGTGCCACAGAGATCTTCGATCATGTTACTGGCTATATCGCAGGTACCTGATCGCTGCTGAGCGGAATGGGTTAGGATAGCGATTATAGCTCCGACTTTAGAGCTGGCTCAGTCTGTGCTCCAAAAAGCATTGTAATGGCTTCTTCCAAGATTTGATCTGGCAGTTGTAAGAGGACAGATACAGGAACTCAAGACTCCTCTGATCCAGTCAAAATGCATCTTCTATTCCATCAGAATGTAAAGCTTCTCCCAAGCTAATCCTATACCAACTAACACTACAAATTGCAGACAAATGGGTGTGGTAGAGGGGCCAATATATCACAGTATCATTAACTCTTAAAGCTGTTACCCTTTAGTAGACACGATGTGCTGTTTCCTGCACTCTTGAGGTGATCTTGTTCTGCAAAAGCATCTGTGTTCATTTGCAGACAATGCCACTGTTTCAGATAGCATTTCATTCATCAGAGAAAGTGCTTGTGATATTCTCATACTGTGATGTTTAGAAAACAGGATTCTACAGAGAAAAGGAATCAAAATATTACATATTAACTCATGATTACTTATTTAATTGCAACTGGCTTGTGAGGCTTGTAAGGTTATTTGGTAACCAAAAGAAAAAACATTTTTACAGTTTCAGAGAAGAGGTACTAACCCCTTAAAGAAAACTAGCTGAAACCTACAATGTTTAGTAACAAGGGGTTTGACAGAAAGAATGAGTCAATGTTGCCAAAATTTTATAAGTGTATAAAATTTTATATATGTATTTGGAAAGCGAGAAATACAGGCAAAAGGTGAGAAGCGTTCAGACTTGTCCTAAATAGTAAAACAAAGATGAAACATTTATGCTTTTCTGAAATCCCATTCTTATCCAAAATTTTGCAGACAAGTCAGTTAAAACTACCTCTTCCTTAAGAATGAAATATCGATAATAAGAATATTACAAGATACCTTTAACAGCAATTTACCTGTCTTTTTCTTCTTTTTTCTTCTTGAGTAATACAATATCCTTTGAAGTAAGACTACAATGCTGTGCAAGAAAGTACAACAATCATTAACTTTCTTTTCGCTATTGTGGTCTCATTTCACTTTATCATTCTCAAAATTTAGATCTACCTGACATGAAAGTTAATGTTTAAGACACTCCCCAGAATGAAAAGCAATATGAAAGCTTATGGCCTAGCCAGGAGATTCAGTTAACACAATCTCTATAAACGTCCAAGCTCTAAAAATACATTGAAAGCCTGCAGTCCTGCATTCCATAGTTCATATGTCTATAGTACTAAACCTAAGTAAATGTTGCCACTGTCAAGCTCAATGTTCCAAATGTCTTCACACTCAGCTTCCAAAAAAATAATAAAAAAAAATCAGACTTTCTTGACAGTACTTAATTAAAAAACAATAGGGCAAGGTTGCACATCAGACTTGTTTGCTAGTAAACAATTTTTTAATTTCTTTTTTAAACAAAATTTAATTTCCTTTTTTAAACAAAAGCTGGAACAATTTCCATCTAATGAGTTCATGAGAAAACAGAAGCAACAAGTATATATTTATAGGTCGACTGCGTAGGAGTCTGAGAGAAGCAAAGGTAAGCCAATACACATTCTCCCTAAATCACTTCTCTCTACACACATACGAAGACCAGTCTGGGCCAATTCTGACATGATCTGTTATCAACAGTGAATACAAAGTCACGTAGCAACAGAAAATTTTTGCATGTTACATGTTTGCTCCTTTGGAATTAAACCTAGTATAGCTTCATCATGAATTTCCAACAAACCCTGCATTCAGCTGAACAGTAAAAAGTATGTGGACACATTTGCTGTTGCTAGGTCTTATCTCTTATAGAGCTGGAGATTCCCCTACATCAGGGTCTTTTCATGTCCTGAAAGTATCCAGGTGACAAATGCATATTTTACGACTTAATACAGCTACAGAAATAATTTCTCAGATAGTTTTAACCTTTGTTTTATTCAGCTATTGCCAGCACAGTGCAGCTCAGAAGATATGCATCAGGCCTCAACTCCTTTTTTACTGACTAAAATTTAAAATGTTTTAAAAATCTCCAAGAGAAGAGATTGTTTTCTGAGCCTGTAATGAAAGCAACCTTTGACAAAATGAAATTCATTAGGTATTGGGATATATATTTTGGGATATTCTGACATTTTCTGCTGACCCTTCATAATTGCACAAACATTTGTGCGTGTCAAGAAAACTGATGGCTGACCTCAGTATCACATCACCGTCAAAAAGCACGTTACTATCTGAATTCTGCTTTTTTAAATTCATTGTGGTGGGGTTTGTTTGTTTCATTGGTTTTGGATACGAGTGGTAGGGGATGAAACAAGACTTAAACACATCTTTGTAACTCCTGTACCTCTCAGTCCCTGAAAAAATACATCTTCTAACAGTGAATGTTATGGTTGTCTCCATTACAGTCAGGGGAATGTGATTCCTGAATCTTCAACTTGGAGGGCAGGTCTAATTGTATCATCGTTACTGAAGATTGTGAGGAACAGTCTTCAGTATATTTGCTCACTGACCATTTCTGATACGGCTATAGTCAGTTCCAATAAAATAAAATGACATCTATATAAAAAGCAATATTGAAATAGGAAAAAATCATTGACAGCTGTTATCTTATCCAACATGATCAACTCTTGTACAATACCTTATTTATTCTTCAAAATACCCATTGTTCTTACCATATTGTTTCCTGAATTGAATGGATTATGTTCTTTCTGTCTTTGTTCATCCACTTTTTTCAAATATTCTCTCATTCTTTCCCTTTGTTTTCTTTTCATCCATGCTTGTATCTCTTTCTTCTCATTTTCTGTTTTTTGAGAATGTCCAAAAGTAGAATCACGAATCCTGAGAGCAGATGTACATGGTAAATGATCTAGCACATCCTTTAAATCACAAACAAGCCATACATAATAAAAATATTGCAATCCATTCAAAATTCTAACTGAGCTGATATCTCCCACCTGGGAAACTCTCTTCGGTAATATTTTACTTCATATAAATCCTTGTACACAAGTAATTTCCAAGATATTTCCTAATACTTCTCTTCTTTGTTAATTACATTCAGAAAACAGGGATAATCTATTATAGGAAAATTGGTACAGTAAGAACTGGAAGTCATGTTGCTAAGACCTTTGATTTTTGTATCTAAAAAAGAAAACAAGAAAAAAAAAATCCAAACCAACTCTCCTATCAAACAAATAATAATAATGATAAAAAAAAACAGATGAGAGACCATCATCCTTATTGTTCTCTCCACCTATCAGCTCCTTCAAAAGTCCATTTGTACAAGACATTTCAAAAAGTCAAAATACTAACAGAACACTGACACCAATAAATACTAACATAACTTCATATTTAAGAGTCCTTCACTAATACCTACAAATTCACTTTTGAATACTCATTAGCCGAGTAATAAGTATTTTCTTCATGGTGTTGCTAAAAGAATTGCCTGATTTCCAAGAAAAGCATTAAAATTTTAAATACTAATTTTTTGCAGCCCATTTTTTAGTGCTCTTATTTTCAAGACTGGCAGATGCTAATAATACCAGAATGAACAGAAGATACGAGTGAAGCAAAACAAGGTATCTCCAGTAGCTGCTGATCAACTGAATGCTTATAAATCGAAGCATTAAAGCCCTCAAGGGATTAGAATAAACTCAAAAATTTGAAAGTGATTTACTTAACAGCAAAGAGAATTGTCATCTCACTTCATTGCCTGGTAAAATTATGGAGAAGATTGGTCTAGGAGTTATTGAAGAATGTTGGAAAGACAATGCAGTCATTGGTCACAGTCAACAAGGGCTCATGAGGAGAAAGTCCTGTTTAACTAACTTAATCTCTTTTTGTGACAAGGTTACCCACCTAGCTGACCAAGGGAAGCCAGCAGGTGTGATCTCTTTGGATTTCATCAAGGCTTTCCATACCGTTTCTCACAGTACCCTCCTGAGTTAAATGTCCAGAATGTAGCTAGACAAATGCATGGGTGAAAAACTGGCTGATAAGTCAGGCTCAAATGGTTACAAGTAAATGAGGTTACATCAGGCTGGCGGCCAGTCACTAGTGGGGTTCTGCAGGGCTCAAGCTCGTTCTCTTTGATGTTTTCATCAATAGCTTGGATACTGGACTCAAAGGTATACTAAGCAAGCTTGCGGATGACACTGAACTGGGAGGAGCTGTTGACTCCCTTGAGGGCAGAGAGGCCTTGCACAAAGATCTTGACAAATTGCAGGGCTAGGCAATCACCAACTACATGAAATTCAACAAGAGCAAGTGCTGGATTCTGTATCTGGGACAGGGCAGCCCTGGCTATATGTACAGACTGGGGGATGAGAGGCTGGAGAGTAGCCCCATGGCTCTGGGAGTTCTGATTGACGGCAAGTTGAATTCAAGTCAGCAGGGTGCCCTGGCACCCTGAGGCACATCAGGCCCAGCACAGCCAGCCAGGCAAGTGAACGGATTGTCCCACTCCCTCACAGATTTAGAATTGAGGCTCTTGAGCTCCTTTTACAATTTTAATGACAAATGTTAGAACAAATAAAGTTAGAGCACTGTACTCTATTTAAATGGTTCACTAGAACATCTTGAAACAGGTATCTTAAACTGGTGTGAACAATATAAATGCAACAGACAACAACTCTGATTTTTTCTCCTAAGCACTGATAATCATAAACAGGAGTGGGAAAGAAGCTGTAATTTCAATCTATCTCAGGAAAGAACACAGCTGATTTTACAACTGATAGCCAGAAAGGCAGATAAATCTCCAGTAGGAGGCAAGAATGATAAGTTCTTGTCTGGGGGGACTCCTATTTAGGAGACTCCTTTGGAGAGCTGATTCTGCTGCCTGTAGAGACTTGTGCTTATACCTTGCAGAAAGAACAAGCAAGCAGGAAGGAAAAAATTTTAAAACCAAGAATTAAAAAAACCAAACAACTAGCACTTTGGACAATAAAGGACAGTACAATAGTGGTCATTAAACAATTCCAAAACTAATTCCACTAACACCAACTCACATGACATGTTTTCTTCCATTGTTTACAGGATGTGAGCTATGAGAAGAACAACCAGGGTTAAAGTTATTTCATCAACACGTAAGGAAAAACAGCCATGTTATTACCTAGAGATTTTCTTAGCTTGTGTTTTCGTAAAGCCCAGCTCTGTTGGAGAGATGCCACCTTCTACTACAAGATCACTAATGATGTCAGCAACACCACTCAGACCAGTGATTTGCAGGGGATCTTCTGAAGAACTTGAAGTTAGGCAAGGGAAAAAACGTTACTAATTTGAAATAGAGTATGCCTTTAAGAACAAGCTAAATCCTTCCTATTACGCTCAAAAAGAGAACAACCAGGTTATTTTATCAGAATGCTTTAGACAACCTTTTTTCCTGTGTATCTCACCGTGTTAGTGCAAACAAGCAATATATTTATAATGTGTGTAGATGCACTGAAATTCTGTGTATTTCTATCTTCTCTTTCCATCAGATGCTTTCCATTAAAGCTACATCTTATGTAGTTTACTATCACACTGAAGACTTCTTTGGGTGAGATCATGATCTGCTAATGTTTATTGCCTCACACACATCCTCCAGGTTATGTAATCACTCCCTAATCTGCTCGACTCACAACAAGCAGTTTTATTTTAAATATTCATACAATAAACTGAAGTATTTGTTCTACTGCCATGCTTCAGGGAAAAGCTGATAAAGGTGGCTAAAACCAGTTTTGAAATCTTCAATCTGTTAGTTCTCATTTTTTATATGGTAACTCTTCAAAAACTTTCTAGTGATAGCTCACTGCTGTAGATGACTATTACCAGCAGCTACATGCTCTCATTCAAAAGCAGTATTTTGCAGATAGGAAAAATAACAAATGTGCATATACATTAGCAACGTGCACATTAACAGTTCTGTTACATGTAACTAGAAAGCAACTTTGAATGCCTCTGCAGATTTTGCTTAAAGCAAATGTAACAGGCACGACTGAAATAAGAATACAGGCTGAAACTAATTAACAAAAGAGTTTTCATCAATTTTCATATCAAATACCTAGATTTTTATATGACAGTTCCGCTGTAACAGTTCCCTTATTGATATTAACAATTTCTCAACAAAACTAAGGTCAAAATACATACCTATCACATAGTATTCCACTTACGTGAAAGCCTGAAACAGAAACAGCCTTTGTTAATCAAAACCTTGCACTTCTACACAGGCTAATAATACAAACATTAAAGAGCCTGTGGGATAAAATACAAAAATGCGTCAAAATGAATATGGCACAATTAAAAATAAACAAATTACGCACCTGGGCCTAATGACCCGTGTGAAAGTACATCATCTATTATCAGACTAATACAGAGTCTTCAGAGAACATGTATTAACAGCTAACTGACTGGCAGGTTTGCTAGGGAGAGATCACTATGGTCAGATTTCTGCCCTGCCACTACAAAGCTAGCGATTTCCAACTAATTGACATGGATCTAATTTCAATTACAGGAAAATGAATGATTTCCACTCACTTTAAAGAGCCAGGGTACAAACTGCTGGAGTTAGGATATGCGGCTAAAGAACAGTATGAATGTCATAGATGCAAGAACACTGCCATCCCTTCTAGGCTAATCTGTACTAACTCAAAAAATGACAGCTGCAACTCAGCATGACCTGGAGTGTTCTTAGCTTACAAGTAACGAGTTTATACTTTAAGAGGGAACTATAAATGTATTATTGTAAATGACAAGTAAATAGTTATAAATCAGCACAGTGGAGGGATTCAGAAATAGACCCAAAGTTACTCATTTTCTTTCAATAATAGGGTGAATCTGAGTGCAAGTATAATACACTGTTGAACTGTCTTCAAAGCTCAGTGATACTGTATTGCCATGTAACATACAAACTCATCAGTGCACATCCATGAAGCTGTTCTAAATAATGCAATCTAGAAAGACTGGAAAACAAGCTGACTGGAATAATAACCATCCATAAGAATAAATATCCATAAACTGCCCCTTATGAGCTCCTTGGCATTACATAACAGATATGAGGAAGTATTACATCAAAGAAGAAAAGGACTGCTTATTTTTAAATAGAAAAAAAGAGAACACTAAACATTAAAAATTATATGCAAACAAGATTTTATGCCACTGGGAAAGTTAAAAGCAGAGGCTGTAGAGGCAGAAGAATGCACTTCCAGTGCTGTATAACTGAGTACAAGATGCCCAAATTTTAAGCTATCCTTTTCATTATCCATAAAATCTTCAAAAATTATGCTCCCCCAAGTAATGTTCTGATTCAACAAAAAAAAAAAAGTAACAATTACAGATCAATGGAAAACAAAAAAGGCAACACAAAAATGATGTTAGCAGCATATTCCGGCTTTGTATTAAGTTCATAATAAATTAGACTGCTTAGGTATGACTGTAAAATGGACCTGAAGTACATACCCCTAATACTTTCCTCTTTGGCACAGTACAGTAGCTATAAGTAAATAAGTAGTATATAGTCAATTGTTATATAAAAAATAATTTATTGCATGCATCAGTTCTAGCAAACAGTTAAGCTGAAGTAAGCTTTTAATTAAATCAGAAGATATTACAACTACATAGCCACTAGAGAGAGACACATGAGAAAAGTATTTGCTGGATAAACATAGGGGAAACGGGACAAACTTCCATATCCTTTTATAGCAGCAAACAAAGCTCTCATATGCACCACTTCTGATTTTATGATAAAACAGAAATATACAATATCATCTTTAAAGTCTCATGCTCAAGACCTGCACTACAGTTTTGGAAAAAATGAAAGTACTCAAATATTTTCAAACAGATTTTTTGTTGAAGCAGTAACCATAGTTTTACTCAGAATCTCCAGCTTTTTTTTAAGTCTCTCCCGTATTTTCAATTTCTTTAATATTTCAGCAATATCTCTTGGGACTGCAGTAAACTTCATTAGTAAGAAAAAGTTAGTCAAGTTTAATACGCAATCCAAAGTTTACTGTCCTTCTGTTAACTGAACACATACCATCATCAATGACTCTAGCATCTTCAGAGAATGAAGGATGAGCATCAGGGTCTGAATTGGCAGTCATTTCAAAATCTTCTATTACTTTCACTAGCTACAAATGAAACTCAAAAACTAAGTAAAAATATTATCTCCAAAGCATTTTTGTGACTTACATAGCAGATAATCACACGAAGTTTGCTTTAAATAATTTTTTTTCATCAGAATCTTATAAACATTTTAATGGAGAACTCTTATTCAATAAATAATTCAGAATCATAGTATCTCAAGTAGAATGATTTCTTCTAAAGAGCTTGATCTTCTGAAACATTACTTTGATAAGAATACTATGAACTATACTATTCTAGCGAAAGTTTTAATCTTGTTAATTACATTGTCGTTTATTTTATAAATACTACATCTTTTCTAAAAAAACCACAGAAATAAAAGCATTTCCATATTCTTCCGATATCAGAAGTTTCCTCAAGTTGAAAAGTAGAAAGTGAAACTCACTACAACTGAAGTGAAACACGCCTCATCACTGATTTCTGCATCAAGAAATCAAAGACAATGCACAAGAAATTCTTATATAGGAATGATCAATTGCTATGTACTGAAGGAAGGGCAAAAAAGAAAATTAGTTTATTTTCAAGGATCAGAATTTGGCCAAATACTCAAACGATTTAAAAACCAAAATGTAGTGAAATGTTGTAACAGAGAGAATGTGCGAAGATTTTTTTCAATGGACGCTTTTTAAAGTCAGCTTAGATAATCACCTGGAGGAAGGATGTAAGTGATTTATTAATCCACCTGACTGTAATAGTGTGTGTAGGTGACACACTGAGGTCTTTAATTTCTGTGAATACTTGGGAGGGCAAGCAATGGACACTACTAGTTTGAATGATTATACAAAATGGAATTTTGCTGTTGAAATGTTTTAACATCAGACTTTTGTCACAACCTAAAAACTTGTAATATCTGAAAATTACATAAGATAACCTGAATGCACTTTGTCTAAAATGCATTTATTTTATTTATATATAAAGCTTTATAAAAATGTTAGAAGTGCAAATACTTTATGAAATAAATGGTAACAGTTTCCAGAATTAGTCATATAACATTCTCTAGAGGCAAAACTTTGCCAAGCCTTTGCTCCTGCTGAGCCCATGTTTTTTTGCTCCTCCACAGTTACAGGGAAATTAAGCATATTCTGGCGGTTCACTTCCATTACTGTTAAGGCCAGCATTTGGATCACTTAAGTAACATGTCATCCAACAGATACAGTACTAAATGTGAAAGAATTGCATTTTATTCTCTCTCAACCTATACCTACCATGTTTGAAAATACAATATTCCATAATTTCAATTTCCTCTTTATTTAAAGGAATTAAAAGTAAACCATTTCAGACATAACAGTTAGCAGTCTGAACTCACCTGTTTGGTATTCCTGAAATCCTTCTCCATATTTTCGGTTATATTCTGTAGTGTTTGTATTTGTGTATCTATTTCCTGCTGCTTTGTGGGAAAGTATTCTTTGTCAATTACTTTAGATAGCAGCCCTGAAGAAGGAAAATTTCTGGTACCCTCATGTACTACGTTCCAAGTTACACTGTCTTTAGCAGAATCTGGCTTCTTATGATCCTTTTGCACTTGGCTTGACACATCTTTGAGATGATTGTCTTGAAATAAAAGAGTGAACCAACATCACTGAATGAACTGCAGATGCTTAAGTACTGCAAAAAATTAGGCACACTCATGGCATACATATAATAGTACATTTGTATAAAATGTGTAAAATGTATAAATATTTTGATGTACATAGCGAAATCAGGAGGAAGTTAAGTGGAGGAAATGCTGAGGCATTTCTGTGGGAGGTAAGATTATTATAATAAAAACACACAGCTTTGTTTCTGGTTTAAAAATAAAATTGTTTACCTTTCTTCTGAACCAGCTCAGGTGGAATTGCATTAGAAATAGAAGCTGCTGTGCAATGACGCTCTGTAGTAGATGGAATTTCAAACTTCTCATTTTGCTCTGTAGTAGCTATCTCATCTGCTGACTCAGGTATCATCAGTAAATCATTAAGGATGTCACCATCCTCAATGTCAGTTACACTGACATATTTATGTTCACTCTAAACAGGCACAAGATCATGAAGAATTAATTATGCAGCACATGTTTTGAGCACTACATATTTAATCATTTCCTGTGTATACTCTTACTACTTTGTTGAAAGAGGCTTTTTGTTTCAGAGGCAGAACAACTGCAATCTTCCTTATAGTATTCTAAAGCTACTTACTCATTCAAAAACAAAGGACTCCGGTTCATAAGATAAGATAAATGTACATTGGACCACTAACCAAGTCAGATGCATCAGACAGAAACGGTGGTAAAATTCTCTCCTTCACTTCACTGGGGAATCTCATGTTTAAATACTTGTCTGGTGATAATAACTCAGGGACTTTAGATGATTCTATAGGAAAAGAATAATTATTAGTATAATATTTACAGTAAAATCCATACTATTTGGTCTGCATTCTCTAAATAATAAGAAATGCTCTGATTAGCTGTTCTTTTTAAAATGAAAATGAACAGAGTAAGTCAATACATTTCTTTAATGTTTGTTTCTAACAAAATAGATCACTAATTATTTTTCATTTTGGTGATAAATCAGCAGAAAAATACTTAGACTGAAATCAGAGCAACATGCTGTAGGATATCTCTATTCATTTCCAATTCCATTTTACGAAGTTTTAAAAAAATGCATCTTGACTTAATCCAATTAAATGATCCTACTTGTCTAGAAAGACACCTAATAAACTATTAGCAAAGTATATCATGTAGGAAAATAATCTTCCAAATGGAACACTGCTATTTAATTTTTTAAAAATGAAAAATTAATATGCTTATGTGCTAGTATAAGGAAAATACTTAGGTAATAAATCTTATTTAGTGCAATTCATCAAGGATTTATAAGTTTTTGGGGAGACAAAAAACAAAACAAAATAATCTTTAGCCCCAAATCAAAATTATCTTCTATTTTGTATTCTGCAAATGGCACCAAAACATAACAGATCAGGAAAAAAAATCCACAAGATTGAGTAGCACTAACATCACTCTAAAACCCCATAAATGTTTCTCATAATACACAAGTGCAAAAGCATGGGTACATTGCACTAGCTGAAATACAACCAAACATTTCATAAACAGCGTAATTATTTCACAAAAATATGAAAATTAGATTCTTATCCACGCTCTACATTAAGCTACGCCACAGAAAAATACACGGTAATACTTTCACAGACTTCCAAAACAATGGATGAAATACAGGAAATCTGACACCATACCTGACACAGAAAGAGACTTATTTTTTTCAACTTCAGAAACCTCAGTTCCAGTACTGATTCCAACATCCTTGTATGATTTGAGCACTTGATAGGGAAAAAAAGCAAAATGCATCAATCTAAGGAAAGGAAAGACACTTCTTGCATCACCTGAATGTATGCTTCTGATTTACCAGCTCATGATCAAAGGAAAGATGGCGTGAAGAGGTAGGAAAGCCATTTCAATCAAATGTGAAACACTGTCTAAAATGTATTTAGATAAAAACAATGTAAAAGCATACGGAGTTTCTTATATAATTGCACCCGTAATATTTTATTTACAATTATTTTAGCAAATATTTTGCAATTTACATTTCAGTATCTTCTAGTTTAATACTATTTTTTTTGGTAACAAAAAGCTAAAGCTGCAAAAATCCATCAAATATCACGATTAACTAGAAACAATATTAATAAACAGTTGGGTGCTGCAACTCACACAGTTAGCACTTACCTGGGTGAGTATTTGTACTTGCATCTAGAGTTTCTGGTATTTTCTTTCTTGTAGAAGCCATGTAATGTTGATCTGGGGTAGTAACTGCTTTGCTTACTTTGTCTAAAATGTGATAATACAAAATAGCTGTCTATAAGTAGTGCACAAATTAAAAATCTATAAAAGCAATCATTTTAGCTCAAAATTAAGGGATTCAAATTTTCCTTTGCATTTTTGACAAACTGTTTTGACGTATTTCTAAGTACACTTTACAAATGATATCAAGAAAAGTCTGTAATACCTGTCTTCTGTGAACATGCAACTGTACTGAAACTTACAGTGTTATACTGAATTAAAATCAAGACTCAGTTTGGACGTGTGATCTTCAAGTATTTTAAAATGCTGTACAATAACTATTTCACAATTTAAAAGGAGGGAGAAATATTTATTACATGTACACATTTATTTCCTTACTGATATTTTTAAAGAACTTTGCAAAACAGTATTTTATCAAAGGCCAAATTTCAGAGAATGGATTGCATTTTTTTCATCTAGCATGACTAAACATGCTTTAAATTTGCCTTAATTTTAAATTTGCCTCAATCTATCTCCACATTGACCCCGTAAAACTGACTATCTGAAGAGAAGAGTGAACATTTGTTACGTATCTTGAAAGGATTTCCTAATTTTCTGGGGAACATTAAACACAGTGTAGCTTGTATTTCTAATGACCACATAGTTTGAGTACCAAAATCTTGAAATTGTCTTAATACAGTATTTTGCTTTAAAATTTAACGAACTCCTGTTCCTTAATTTATTTAAGCAATCAAAGTATTAAAAATGCATGTACTTGCCCACTGAAACGAAAAAATCACCTTGAAGGTAAGAGTTAGATTTTGCTTCTTGACCCTAGTTAAGAAAAGGAAACAAAGAAATGTATCTTAAAAAAATAATTCCAGTTCCAATTAGAGGTTTTCTTGACGCTCTTAATTTTCTAACATACCTCCTCCCATGAGTAGTAATTTTAACAAAATCATTGTAACATACTTTTCTCATTCTATTTTTCATTTTTTCCTACCCACTCATATTTATATTTAGAATGTTGATTATACAACTTTATTTCCTATATACACTTTTGGGATGATCTGCAGAAATTGTAAGGCTAAAGTAACATAAATACTTAATTCTTCCTTAAGCATATACTATCTCTGCTGTATGACAACTAACATAATTATAAAATAACTAACATAAAATAAATATTAAAATCACCTCCCAGCCCTGATGAGGTTTTCCAGTAGCTGTACTAGACAACGTAGTCTCAAAGAAGGTATATTATGTACTAGAAATAGAGCCTGCTGTTCTGGAAAGTAAACACCCTGGATTTACATCTGGTACTGGCAATGATAACCACCTAAAGATGTTCAAAAGATATTAAAAAGGCCTAGGAAAACAGATGTGTATAAACCAAAATCTAGCTTGAGGAAGGGTTGATCTTCTCAGTGGCTTGGATAAAACAAAAGTGAAATTTCTTGCGCCCTATCCTGACTTATATTGCCACCATTTAGCCTCATGTGAAAAGACCAATGCCTGGGACAGCTGTCCTCAAATTAATGCTAGGCTAAACATTTTTTAAGCAATTAGTTACTGTATGCACATTTATTTTAAATGTCAAAATACCCTATTCTGATTAGGAAAGTTCACATCCCAAGAAAAAGAAAAGCAACCTTGTAATATTTTTTCCATTATAAATCTCTTCTTTACAGTAAATACAAACATGAATGAAAAATACATACTGTTTCTAGGGGATGGCCTGGAAGAGATTTACATGATTACTTTGTATTAGTTTACTTCTTTCTTTTCTGTTAATATTTGAATGGAAAAAGGCAAAGAAAAAACATTTGTCTATACCATCATCTTTGATCCAACAGCCATCACTGTTTCACTAATATTGTTGATGGAGTCATCTGGCTGGAAGGATACACTTTGCTTCTCCTTTTCCTCCTTTTCTTTCATTTGTTTCTTATCACGCCGCTTCTGTCTGTCAATACATTAATGACAAATAAAAGTAAGAACTGCACTGCAGTAATAAGAATATCTACAGTTTTCTAAGAATTATTACCAGTAAGAAATATACACTGAAACAAACGGTGGAAAAGATAAACACAACCATCGCATACATATCAGTTCGAAGTTTCACTCTGCCTACCAGAAATATATCTGAAATAACTGTAAGAGCTCATAAAAACATTCAACAATCAAATCAAAATTTGTTAATGGTCTAACAAGCTAGTCATATCAAACACTAGAAACTGGATACTGTTATGTATCAATATTTTGTGTATTAAAAAATATCACTACAAAACAAAATGCCTGTAAGGAAACTGTACGAAACACTCCAGCAAGATACAGACTTCTGTTATCAATAAAACTTTCTTATTAACTATTTTACTAAAAAAGTTGCAATTTTCTTTAGAACCTGATGAGTAGATTGTAAGACAACAACTGTAGCATTAAGAATTTCAACTGATAATATCAAAACAGGTTTTTTAAACTCCAGCTTCGGTTTTGTATTTCTTTTCACACCTTACAGTGAACGTTCATCTTAGAGTGTGTGTCCAACTGCCTGAGCTAAAAGCATCATAATCAGAACCAAACATTCTGTTCTAGATGTAATGACATCACTAACTACTCCGGGGAAGGCACAGATCTGTAAAATGTGTGGAATTTACTGACTTTATATAAAGTGAATGGAAACCTATATGTAGACTAAACTGTTTTTAACTGCTTGTGCAATCAATTTAAAGTAAAAATCTAGTTTCATGAGTGGTGAATAATACAGCTAGCAAACCAAAATAAACTCTTCTACTGGAATTTCGATGGACACTGTCTGGAGTCATAATCAGAGCCTGTATCTTAAACTATATTAAAACAGTGTATTCCTTTCCTTCTTGAAGATTACTAGTAAAAATGACAATCTGCAGTGCAAACAGTGTTTTTCAAAATGAAGACCCACTTTAAAAGTCTGGCTTGCCTTTTTGTACTGATCTGCGCATCCCTTGGTTGAAACGGTTCAATATCAGTTTTTAGTAACTGGATAGGTTCAGTTTGATCCTGTCCGAAGTAAGTATTGGTCACAGTATGATGATGATAGTGTTGCTCAAATGCAATGAGATCTTGAGGTGGAATGAGTTTTGGCCCTTGCTGCAAATGTTCAGAGAAAAGAAGAAAAAATGAAACAGTGATAAAGAAAACAGGTGGGAATGCTAGTCATACTAGAAGAAGGGAGTAGGTCCTGTTTGGATCTTAGTTTTATAAACACAGCTCAATTTGTGGAGAGAGTGACAAGGTAGTATTAACAGAAGCAACCTGTACATGGGTAAACCGTTTCCAGAAAGTAACATAATTATAAGATATGAATTTTCTCCACAGAAGGTATTTCACTAGTATATTCATTTCTAATTTATCTGGTTGAGGATGAAGATGGAAAGTATGCCATGCAGACGAATATGGAAGAAACAAGCTTTCAAGGAAAAGCATTTACATTCAGGTGGAATGTGAGAACATGTGAGATTGTCAGAACAACATCTTTCAATGTATCAGATTCTCAACATCCACAAGACAAAGTTTTCGTCCCAAGCCTTTTAGCATTAAGTTTCTGCCCTTAAAAAACAGAATTTCTTTCTTACTGCATTTTTTGTATTTCTGTAAATCTATTTCTCTAAATAACTGTATTTAACTTTCTGTAAGAATATAATTGATTATTCTTTACCACAGAAATATTATTTCATGTTTTTGGCCAGTAGATTCTTTACACAATTCAGCATTAAGTCTGCCTTGCATTAACATGCCAGTAAAAATGTACCTTACTTCCAGATCTCTTCCTGGAACAATCACCAAATTCCATAACCTGGAAACATTAACTTACTTTCAATGAATTAGAAATCATGATACTTAGAAAAATGTATTATTAAACCCAATACCTTCTTTTTTTGATGAAAATTGGCATGAAGCAGTGATATTCCTGTGTGCTGTATTGTTTCTCTGCAGCTAGTCTCCTTAGTCACAGGTTTAACAGTTATTAAAGCAGAGGTGATTGGCTGTCTCATAGCTGGTGGAAGTCTAGGTACTGGATCAAGTTGTAAGTGTAGTAGAGGAAGACCAGCCAGGTCCCGGGTGATCAGTGTATTGTCCATTTTCACATCACCAGAGAACCGTTGCTGTAGTGAAACTTCTTGTTCTTCATATTGACTTGGATTTAGGCGTTTGGGAGGTGGCTTAAGCACAGTTTTTGCCCACCCTTTCTCTTCCTCATGTATTTGCCTTGGGATCTCAAGGTTATATATATTCATGTTCAAACGTGCTGTCGACTTGCTCTTTCTCTGTGTGTACGATGACTGATTGTTCTGTAAAGAACTTGATGAATTCCAAGCTACTCGTGGTACTGGAGGTGGTCCAGCAAAAGTGGATGACATTTCTATTGGATGCAAAAATGCTGGTTTGAAATGATAACCTGATTCAAGTTTAAGCAAAGGAAACCCATTTGAGTAATTTATGTTTTTTTCAATGGGGATAAACTTGGGCATTTTCTGAACATCTGGGGAAGGAACTAGGAGATGAACTGGTTTAACAGGTGCTGAAGAACACAGATCTTGAGATGGTGGCATAAATCCTGTCTCTCTGCTGTGGCTTTCCAGTAGGCTTGAAGAAACATTCACATCTTGATGACTCTAAATCAGAAAAGAAAATTAAAAAAAGCATTTAAAAGTACCCTGCAACAGTGGTGATAAACTACATATGCACAAAAAATGCATATTTTTTGGCTCAGAAATCACTACAAAAAGATTTAGTAATTTAGCACAACAGATAACACATCACATATACAGAACTATATTCATAAATGATATATTGATATACCTACTTTTATATGGGCATTGCTGCCTTCATCTCTTAAACTATTCCTTGGTTGAATATCTGAGCTCTTTTGATCAGATTTTCCTTTATGTTCTTGAAAGTTCAGACGTGTTTTATGAGAAGCATTTGCAGAACACAAAGATTTTTCAGAGCCATTGATTTCTGCTCTGTGTGCAGGCTGGGTTCCTTCTGGGTGAACACATTGATACTGCTGCAAAGTTTGTTGCACATTTGGGAGGTTGGTAAAGGATGACTGCATTATTTGCATTAAACTCATGAAGTTGATTTGCTGTAGCTGGATACACACACACGAAGATAACACTGTAAAAACACTTTAACAGGGATCCTGTCAAAAATAACATCTCTATGCTATGTTCTAACAGTTCTCTATCTTATTAATATAGATATCAAAGCAAATTACATCAAATAACACCCATCATTTTCAATGATGATTCATTCATATGATTGCTTATTGAACTGGACTTTCAGATAGATTAACTATCTGTCATAGACAGGCTATGCTAAACCAAGACAAATTACTTCTTTTGGGAAGTTTAGGTAAGTATAAGCTCACACGGAATTGTTTCAATGTACTTACAAAAATTAATTGCTAGCACATCCACAAATTTATTACAGCTTCAGAGTCTTTCCTAATATATACAACCAGAGCAGACTGAATTATGCAATCTAGAACACGCTCAGACTTTTCACTATTATATTAATCATTTTCTTGAATCAAACATAAAACATAAGTCTAAAATAAGTTTTTGCAGTAGTTACCTGGAACTGGAAATAATTTTTAAAAACAAGTGCACAAATACTCAAAACAGTAATTATCACAACTGTTTGTTTTAAATAACATTCTATACTGTGAACATGATTTTCAACAATGAAATGCTCTCACCTGAACTAACTTAAACATTTCATCTTGGAGCATGTGCCTGACAGTTTCTGATGCGTTCAGTTTCTCTTCTGTTGGGACTTCTTCCTCAATATCTTCCTTTTTTGCACAAATTGAAGTACTGGAGACAACACTTGATATACTTGACACAGCAGTCAGAGAAGGCTGATCATGACTTACAGAAATCTCTATGTTACTTAAGAACAAAATGAAAAGAATAGAACTGCTAAAACCATTCGTAGTTTAGAATACTTGTACTAAGTTGTCTTAAATCAACCTAGAAAAATTTAAAAGATATGCTCTAGAAAAATCAATACAATTAATTTGTAGGAAAATTTTAACAGTTAACACTACACCATCTTCACTGGTGAGCATATGTGCCTTTTTTCCTAGTGCTTCCTAATATACTAAATGAAAAACAACAGTAAAGACATAAGACCTACACAACTTCAAGAAAAGGCAATGTTTAAGATTTTGACTAGAAATGCAGGACGAAAATAATACTGTCAGAAAAAGGGCCTGTTAGTCACAAAAGTAAAAAGACAAGAGAAAATGGAGATGGACATTATTAGCTGAAATATGAGAGACGGCAGATTTACTTTCAATTAAATGATTAAACGTGTCTTTACTGATATGGATAATTAAAAAGAAATAACAAAACTGTAGATTAGAAAACAATTAAAATAACACGTACCAGATGATACAACACAGTGAATTTTCCAAGTCCTCACAGAGATAATTAAATTGTCGTAGGTAAAGATTTAAGTAGACGAATTACTTAAATAAAATAGAGAGGGCTAGGATTTATGTAAGTAAGCAATGGAAGGACTTAACTACATAACCAAGAAATTGATCAAAACATACTCAACCTCTGGAGGACTTCTCACAACTGGATAACATCCAAGAATATCAAGAAATAAAACAGAAACGTAAAGAAAAGGCTAGTAAGTAACACTGAAATGGTTTTAGATATGTAATAGGTACTAAAAGGTACAGGAAATCTTTTGGAAGACAATCAGAATGTGTAAGCATGGTATGAAACTCTGAAGTTGGAAAAAGCTTTTTTTCTTTAACTGAAAAAAAAACAACAACCCAAAAGGCTTGAAAATCTCAAGATTGAAAGGAGACTACAGACAGAAAATTGAATCTGAAGAGATGTGCACTTCAGACCTTCGTCTGAAGTGAAATAACTCATATTATAGAGTTTTAGAAGTGAAAGCCTGAGGACTCCTGACTCATTTTTTTCCAGTTCCAGCTTTGTTCCTATTTATATGCATAAATATATCCCTAATATTTCTATTTAGCAGAAATATTTATAATACAACCGTTCATATCAGTATATCTGCTATAGTACTATTACATAATTACAATGATTTTGTCCACAACCAAGAAACAAGAGTATCTCTACTCGTGAAATCTGGTAGCTGCGAATTGCTACTTTAACAAGTTTGATTTATGTGATATTCTAGAAAAACTGTAAGAGTACATGGTCCTCAAGAATTATGGCAGAAAAGTTTGAGATTATTCAGTACTACAGTTTGCATTTTAAGAATATTTTGTAATCAAAGCTATAAAGCATGTTACTAGAGACTAAAAATTTAATAGAGGTTTATTTTATAAAACACTATAGGTTTATCTTACCCGGGAACTTCGGAATTTTGTTCTACAGACAATGTTTGAGAGACGGTGCTAGTAGCAACCTCAGTCATGCTTAAAAAAAAAAACAGAAAAATAAAAAGTGTTGTAAATACTACAATAATTTGTTGTGCTGTTTTTTTTTCCATTTTGTACATAAATGCTTATATATATAATTTAAAAAAAATGATACTTGAATTCTACCTTATCAGAGCTATATTGATCTGTATTGCTTCAATTACTGCATTATGCTGCAATTTGAGCTGGCAAATGTTGACATTCGTACTTTGTCTCCCTAGCAATAAGAAACTGACTCAAACAAAAGTTCGGGCTGTTCACACAAAAATGCAGGAAAAAATAGGTTGATCTAAGCTGACGAAGAGAAAATCCAGTTTAGAAAATCCAGTTCAAGCAATACTGTTAATATGACTACAACCTGCATTCCTAAAAAATAAACCAAAAGCCAGTGCCATAATAAATCTTTCTTTTTCCTAAAATCAGGACATTTTAAAGTTCTTAAATATTAGACATATAGAGTAATATTGATTTATATGCCATCAAAATTAATAAGATTTTAAAAATATTAAGACATTCTGTCACTACGCATTATAGAAGAAGGTTTCACTATAACAAACAAATTTGGTGGATTCATAGAGAAAGCTAATCAAAATGATAAAAATAAGTGGGTGCATTTCTCATTAAATGAAAAAATCCCTAAACACCAATATTCTTCATGGCAAACAAAAAACCCTGTGTTTATAGAGTACCAAGTTTCTTCCCTTAAAAAGCTTCAAAAAAACAAACAAAGCAGTAATCAACTCAAACTGTGACAAGTTAGCTTACATACTGTTTCCATGAATTTCTATACATTATACTTTGAATATCAAGAAATTTTAAAATTTATATGTAGCTCACATTAAATTTTAGACCATGCAAAATGATGTAAAACTTTGTTTAAATTCAGTAAAATATCTCCCTTCCTCTCTCAGGAGATAATGCACCTATCACCCATATCCATTTTCATCTCACCTTTTCCTTCCCAGACAGCAATCTCTTTTTCTTCTAAACTGTCTAACAAATTAACTGTTAAATTTCCTAGAAGAACAGCTCTCCATCTGTAATTAGTCTGAAGATGCTGCTTCTCCTGTTTCAGAGATGGAGGAAGAACTATCTGAAAGCTTTTCCAGTTATTCTCCACTTATAAACTTTGCCCAGAAATGAAATACTAGCCCTTCCCACAAATCATGCCTATATTTGTTCACTACTAAACTAACCACTCATCCACCAAGCACTTTGTATGTGTGAAATGCCTATTTATGTGACTGAAATTTTGTTTCAGATTACAAATTTGTTGCTATAAGCAAAAAGAATCAATTCAGACTTTCATGAATTCCATAATTAGTTTCATTTTTTTTTTTTTTTAACAAAGTTAAGAGGGAAATTTAAACAAAATCAAGAAGTCTCTCACACATTCTGTCCAGCCTTTCTTTCCTCTGCTTTTTCCACCTCTTGGTCTTCCTGTGCACTATCTACAGCGGAACAGGAGATGCGCTGGAATATATTAAAAAAAAAAAAAAAAAAATGCATCTGAACTTGAATTTCCCCTTCTGCTTTAATGAATTATTATTTTATCAGCCTAAAGCAAACATACTTCCCATTAATCAGCCATTTAAAAAAGGTAACAAAAATAATCAAAATTAAACACTTATCAGAGGACAGCTACAGCTTAGAAATATTGAGATATCCTATTGATTCTACCCAAATATCTTTTTTTTTTTTTTTGGTCATTATTATGTATTTTTATTTTCAAATTTGTATCCACATACAGCACTGTGGAAATAAAGTCTGCTAATCTCATGCCTCCTACGTAAGATGAAAATGGGGAAACAAATCTTATATATGCAAACTGCTCACAAACTAAGAAATTGAAACAAATGCAGGAATTTACATATGCCACAGATTCACTGTAGTAATATATACCGGAGAACTGAAGACCACAATACATTCACTGGTCCTAATTCTATTAACAGCACTGAATCCAGAGTACTACAGGAGAGAAAGCTAATGCTGTTGCAATCCACATTTCTTCATAGTAGCCCATAGCCAATTTCAAAGACAGGAAACTTATCACTGAAGATGATGCATGAGAACAAGGCTTATTTACAGATCTAAATCGAGTTTTCAGACCTCAACAAACAAATAATACACCTTTATACATTTAATTTAACAGCAGGTAAGCAAGCAAAGTCACCTTGTAACAACTTCAAAGTCATCATGCATTTTTGAAGAAGTTGTTAATACAACTAGCCATTGTAACTAAAATAACTGTAAAATTCTATTAATCAGATCTTTTTTTTTAGTTTACATGGCTTTGCACATGTATGTGCATGCATAATTTTATATATTTATATACAGTGTTACACATGTTATATAATGTATTTGTATATGTGTTTATATAGGTAGACATGCACAGTATTATAAACATTGAATAATTTTTAAAAAGTGCTTAGAGTAGACATCATTTCACTACCGTTCAGTTACTTGTAAGTTTTATTATTAAGTAGGGAAAAAATTCCACCAATTTCAAATCCTTTAAGCCCTCCATTTCTTAAGTACACTGAAGAATTCATAATATTTTGAGAAGAGTATTCACACTAATTTGGTTCCTCTATAAAAGATGGTAACTTGCCTTTCCAGGTTTGATCCTGATAGAGCTACTGGAGCTCTTTGGAGTTTCATATGGCTCCTCAGAGAACTCTACAAAATAAATAAAATAAATCTAAATAGGAAAACTATATGACATACAGCACTATAATGTGGTTTCTCTCAGTTACATTCGTCCACTTTTTCCCTAGCCAGGGGAATAAAGGGGTTGAGAGATCTCTCAGCAAATTCAAAATTTGTGCTATCGCTACTGATGATACATGCATTAGAAAAAAAAAAAGCTTACTTTTGCAGTAGAAATATGACATACTTAACCTATGCTACTCTTAAAATTTTCAAATCACATTTTACATTGTCACAAATATTTTGAAATGAAAGTAAATGAGAAATGTTAGTATGTCCTATCTCTATAGCAAAGAGAAGTTACATAGCGGAAAATTAATCAGAAAAAGTATTGAGAAAGCAATCCTATAAAATTTAGTTCTACTGTGAAACTGGTAAAGTAACAATTTCAATAGAATGATGAAAACTTATTATCATTTCTGTTTAAATAAACTAAAGGGTACTATACAACAGAGGGGTATATAATGCTACTTGGGCAAAACTCCTACTGTTTTTTATGTCATGTAAAAGGATATAGCACAGAAACAAACCTTCACCTTGTGACGTTACATCTAACTCCTGAACAAATGGCTCCACTGTATTATGATCTTCAGCCATATGATGTAGAGAATAATTCCCATGATTAATTTCCTTCTTATCAAAATATTTTGATTTTGTAGACATTCTGGTAATTGGAATTAAAAAAGGTATTTAACAATAAAAGTAACGTGTCTGACTTAAGTATATTGTCCCTTTCAGATTGCAGACTAGGGTGTAACTGCTGTGATATAATCATGTAAGCTTTCTCTATGAATTTCACTTAAACTAACATCAGTACTCTTTTGGAATAGCGGTAAAATTGTATAGACATTAATAGCACAGTCTTTCAGATGGGCTTCAGAAAAATGTAAACCACACATACAACCTATCGAAAAGAAAATGGAAGGCATAAACCGCACTGCAACTTCAAAACCATCCAACTAAGAATACATCCATCTCCCTCACAGAGATTTCCTTTATTACTAAAAAAAGTCATAGGAAACATACACAATTGTCTTTGAATACTAGCACCAGATCTGTCATTTATTTTCTGCAGCAGAAGTTGAAGACAAATTTTACAAAAGCCATCAGTTTATGGTATCTCCATCTCCAAAAGTATTTAACACACTAAGAAAATACAATATTTACTTCATTTTCCATCTACCTTTCTGACATGCACGCATATCAACATAGCTAGATAACAATCCCAGAGAAGGAGGAAAAAAAAAAGCAATTAACATTGTGAACTATCATCTCAGTGTAAGGAAAGGATGGAGGTTCTCTCTTTTCCTGAAGAGAAAGGAATTTATCTGAATTCTTTGACAAAACCATAATTACTATATCAAAAATCTAGATCCCACTTCCACATCACTGTGTGTAAACAATGATGTATAAACACTTCCTATGCAACAGCAATCTTGTTTGCTACCTACAGGCATGCCTAAGGATGGAGTCTTGTAACAAGTACGTCACAATATTCAAGACTCATCTTCCAACAACGTTAATGCTGACAATGTTTTAAGAGTAAAGATTTTTTCTAATTATTATGAAAAGTAAAAGGAACACAGAATAGAATCAGAGACGAGGTTCTCATGAATATTTTCTACTACAGATTCAGTCATTGATTTGAGAAGGACTGACACGCATCTGAAATTGAGGCATAAAAATCTAGATTCTTTTCTACAAAGCTGAGAATGCATCACAGTACAGAAGAGAATAGCCTATAATATTTCCAGTAGAATTCGTAACTTACATATATATAGAGTGTATATAATAGCTAATGATCCTATTCTAGGAATAACTTCAATTAATGCAATAGATTACATGTAGCTGTCAGATTTAAGTGAGTTTGAGTTGATATTCAAAATTTTAACATACATATACATATTACATGCAGTAACAATAGAACTCATCATACTGTTAGCTGATTAATTTGGGAATCACAACCAACTAGAGTTCTTAGGTTAAAAAAAAAATTACCCAAAACTGATTTCACAAAGGTTATCATAGGCTTGTACATTCCGGACATCTAGTGGAGGATTTGCCGAAGAGCCTTCATCTTTCTCCCTCCTAGGCTGTGCTTCTGATGTAGACGTAACTTCTTTCAGACACTGATTACTTGAACTCTATCATTAATAATAATAGTAAAAGTTCACTAGTTTTAGAAAAGTGATACCTGATACTTTTCAAAAAAAATATTATTTCATATAGTATGTTTACTTTGATATTATTTTCTCTGTTATGAAACAGAGAAATTCTGGATTTACAGTTGACTGTGGAATCTGAGTTTTGACACTTCTGCATTAAAGAAACAGTCCTCTGAATTATGTAAAAGAGTAATGAAATAACAGATGTTTCACGATTCCTTAGTCACTGATGCTATGTGACAATTATACAAAATATACTATACAAAAATAGGCAATAATATTTGGCCCTCCGCACTGTTAATACAGATCTACTCTAAATTATTATTAAAAAAATAAAGGTAAAAAACATACATAATCATGCATAGTTAGAAGCACACACAACATTTTGGCAGAAAGTTGTAAATAAAATACGTGCAGTACTTGCAAAAAGAACCCAGAAAATGGAAACCAAATACCAGTCAAAATCTCTTTTGATCTGTGAAAAAACTTTTCAAAAGAAAACCTCACACCCCTCTCCACCCAAAGCATTTCATGTAGCCTTACTTAAGAGACGATAAATGATCTAGTTGCTTCCTGTACGAAATAAAGCAATATTGTGTCTGGATCATCTGGCAAATCTCTTTTTCTGCAAATTAGCCAACTCTAACAGCGTTAACTGGAAATCCAAAATTCACTTTTCACCAATCCAGTACTAGCATCTGTACTGTCCTCTGAAGACAAATAAACTCACATTCAAGTTTCCTCTGGTAAATAATTTATTATTTGTCTTGTTTATCCAATACTTTATTCTCCAATTCTGGCTTTCTCCAAATATGACATCTAAAATTAGACACAATTATTTAACTTTTAAGCATTTGCTCAAGTACTTTGATAACAAGATAAATGATTTTAAACTTCCAAAGAGGACTTTCACCACCAGGTAGAGTCTTCCTACAGACAGAATTCTGGTATTCCTGGAATATACCCCCCCTCCAAGCATCTCCTAATAGAACGACTATTGATCAACACTCCATGCTTTACTAAGAATCAAACTATGAGGTAAAAGATGTGAGTAATCCATGCCCGTGAACGAAATTATACATACACTATACTGATTCTTATTCCATTCCCTTTCTTACCTTAAATGTTACATTCCTTGCTTGTGATTCATCTCTGTACAACTGTTCTAACAGCCATAAGGAAGTAAGGATAGTAGCTGCTGTCGTCTTCACGTGTATCATTGGGAGACTCTCCTCTATGGAATCTCTTTTATTGGAACCACAGAGCAGTCTTTTATCAGACCATCTGATCATCCACTCAAGTAATCTTGCAATATTGCTAAATTTACCCATCACTTCTACGGCTAGTTCTTCTCCTGGCACGGTGTCAAGTTTATGAATAGTTTTGTAAACGTATTTAGAAGTTGCCAGAGTCTGTAGGCTAGAGAAAGCACATACAGGAACAGTCTGGCTTGCTGAGGCAACAGTTACCCCCTGATTGTCACTCTGAGCTCTGTAAATTGACTTGTGTTTTAAACCAAATAATCCTTCTTTAAGTCCTTTGATTGGGTTATGCACAGAAGGTTTTGTTGTCTGTTCAATGGACTGCACAATGCCTGGATTTTCCAAAACATTTTTGTTTAAATTAAGGACAGAAACTGTTTCAAGATTGCAGGATGTCTGTGTGACAGTATAGCAAGACCCTGCTCTAAACACACTTTGGCTTCTAGTTTTGACTTGTCGACGTTTTAGTGTTGTATGAACATCAAAAAAGAGAGAGTTTAACTCATGGTCTCGAAGAAGTCCAGAAAAGCTAGTAAGAAATGGAATTCCAAGGTCACTGTACTTTATCAGGTCTCTCTCAAGAATATAGCTCAAAAAGAGTTCTAAGAAAATAACATATTCATCATCATCACGTTCAAATTCCCATGCACCTACTATAGGCAAATTACACTGATTCTGTGTGTCCTTCCTATACACTTTCTCCTTATGCTTTGTTTTCCAGTTAAGAGCTTTCGTCTTGCAGGTAGCATTTTTGCTACCTTCTTCTCCTTGTCTCTGAGATTCATTATCCCTGTTAGGCAACGAACAAATGTAATTAGAGTTAACATCAAAATCAACAGTAAGAAGATTTAAAAGGAACATAAGTAAATGGAACAATCATTCCTCTTCTACCTCTGTCATTAAAAAAAGGAAACTAACAAAACCAAACTTACATTAATGCAATGTTAAGGAGGCAAATTAATAATCAAATACAAAATCCATAGTTCTTATAAAGACAGGAACTCAAAAGCATCATATCTGAATTTGGTCATAGCTAATGATAATTTATATTTGAAGAGCAGTATTGGTCACATAGTTACCTGACATAACATTGTCAGTTCTAAGATTTGATAAATTTGTAATTTTTCATGTGATGAATTACTCAAAGTGACAATTATCATATTTGGTGAAAAGATTACTTGAACAGTAAGACAACCATTTTTTTCCTTAAAGGAGAGGTTTCTGCTGCCACTTTTTTCATACCTTTGAGGTAAAGGTGTTTGAACTCCTGTTTCTTCAATAATCAAAGCATCAGAAAGTGTATCTATTGTTTCAGCATCACTATATAACTGAGAACAGCCAAGATCAGTAAGAGTGCTTCTGCTTAGACTAGTGCCTAATGACACTCCATCATAACAGTGTTCCTCCTCATCATCTGCTCCCTCTTCTGCTGGCTCCCAAATATTAATTTCTATGGGACCTATATTCCTTATTACAAGTCTCAAGGTCTTCATTCTAACTTTTTCCATAGCCTGTATAACAACAGACATCATTTCTTCACTTTCAGGACCTGCCCAAAGAAAGAAAAACAAGAGATTTCAAATACAGCTCTTCAATTTTGACTTACTGTCTCAAATTGAGACATGAACAAACTTGAAATCATCATTAGCTATAGCCATTTAGAAATCTGGACAGCAAATGTAATGAAGTGTGGAAAACCCATTAACTTGTAAGTCATTATAGCCTGTTATTGGTACAGATATATCATAAAAAACAGAATTTGCCAGAAAACCGTCTTGAAGTTGTGTAAATAAAAACTGTAATAACTGTTTTACACGAGTTATGAAAGAAGAATCACAGAATCATAGCGGTCTGGAGATCATCTGGTTCAATTCCCCTGCTAAAGCAGGTTCCCTACAGTAGATTGCACACAATAGCATCCAGGAGGGTTCTGAATATCCCCAGATCAGAAGACTCTACAACCTCTCTTGGTAGCTTCTTCTAGTGCTCTGTGTCCTCAGTTATAAAATTTTTCCTCATGTTCAGATGGAACTTCCTATGTTCCAGTTTCTGCCCATTGCCCCTTGTCCTGTCACTGGTTACCACTGAAAAGAGCCTGGCTCCATCCTCCTGATATCCAACCTTCAGATATTTAAAAGCATTGGTAAGATCCCCTCTCAGTCTTCTCTCCTCCAGGCTGAGCAGTCTCAGGTCTCTCAGCCTTCCCTTGTAAGGGAGATGCTCCAGATCTCTCATCATCTTTGTGGCCCTCCACTGGATTCTCTTCAGTGGATCCCTGCCTTTCTTGAACCAGGGAGCCCAGAACTGGACACGGTACTTCAGATGTGACCTGACCAGGTGTCTTAGTTTCTGACAGAA